>SEYY01007300.1:5000-13164 GCA_009176605.1 Armadillidium nasatum
TCCGTACTTTTTTCGACTTTGGGGTGTATTTGTTTTATTTTCATAGATAAATTTGAACTATTTTTTTTTTTCATTTATTTATTTAATATATTTCAAACTTTGTATTTTTAAAAATAATAATAATAATAATAATAATAATAATAATAATAATAATAATAATAAAAAATAATAATAAATTACCAAAATTATTTTGAGAGGTCTTTTTTTTTACTTTAAACGGAAAAAATTTAGATATGAGTTACCATAGAAACCATAATATATATAAAAGTTTAAATTTTTTTTTCAAACTTTGTATTTTAAAAATAATAATAATAATAATAATAATAATAATAATAATAATAATAATAATAATAATAATAATAATAATAATAATAAATAATAATAATAAATTTCCAAAATTATTTTAAGAGAAAGTCTTTTTACTTTAAACGGAAAAAACTTATGAAAAGCAGGATTGAACACCCAACTTTTTCGTCGGAGGGTCGAGGCTTTTACAGCTATGCTAAAGAGAACTCTACGCTTCTTCCGAGAAAAATAAATTTTTTACTCGTATTTTTTTTTTTTTTTATTTCATATATATATATATATATATATATATAATATATATATATATATATATATATATATATATATATATATATATATATATATATATATATATATATATATATATATATATAATATATATATATATATATATATATATATATATATATATATATATATATATATATATATATATATATATATATATATATATATATATATATATATATATATATATATATATATATATATATATATCTCACCCTCCCTCCCCTAAAAAAAAAAATATTTTAAATGCTGAAGACAATACTTTTTTTGGGGAGGGGTCGAAATAATTTTTTCCTAAGGTAAGTGATAATCAGCTTCATAATGATAATAATAAATTTCTCTTTTATTTCTATTTCCGTCATTTTTTCTCTTAAATAAATTATTTTTTTTTTGTTTCTCTACTTCATTCGGACATTTCTTTTCTCCCTCCTTCTTTATATTTACTTTTAGAAAATACCAAACTCTCTTTACAGATTTAATCATTCTGTTTCTAGGTTTATCTCCTTAATACTCCAGGATACTGTCAAGAGAACAACTTTTTAAATAATTTCTGTTATATATATATATATATATATATATATATATATATATATATATATATATATATATATATATATATATATATATATATATATATATATATATATATATATATATCCTGATATAAAAATCAAAAAGGAAATGAAAACATCTGTTTATTTATTTTTTTTTTTATTAACAATCACGTTCAATTATAAAATATTCTTATTTTTAGATACATTTTTTAAAAAACTTTTTATTAACAGTATAAATTTACATACAAAAAACACAATATCTTAATAACCACAAACATCATCACCATCGGCGAATGATAGTGAAATTGGAATATTATTTATAATACGGTTTACAAGCTCTAATAAGTCTTTTAATATATTTCTTTTTTCATTCTCAGTTAATTTATATTCTGTTATATCTCTAATTTTAGTAAAAACTTTATGAAAATACACTTTCGTTATTCCCTTTTTAAAACGAATCACATTAAACACAAAGTCATTATCACTCTTAGAAGAGGTTCTCTCAATAAATCCTTGTAGAATAGGAGTTCCCTTATTTTTCAGCAACACTATTTCAAAGTTAATGCTGCCTATGGCTTCTTTCAAAGTAGCAGTAAGTCGAATACGATGATTTAGGGTTTTATCAGTCTCATATATTGTTACTAATTTTTCTTTAGCAGGGGCATATGCTGTCTTAGTTCGTGTACGTATATATAATGAATGAATAAAACTTACTAAATTAGAAATTCCCATATTGATGATGTACGTAGTAGCGCTCTTCTTATACGTCTACACTTCACAATGATTTAATAATTAGTGTTCGCTGTCTTTCGTAGTTTCAAGACATACTTCTGACATGCTTCTACATAGCTCCCAGTAACACGTATCATGATACGTGATGTATTTTTTTAAATTCACAACACCAGCAATAACCACGTATGTAAATAGATCTCGATTTGAAACATCAAAGTTACGGTACTCACCATCATTAAAGTAAATAGTCTCTCTCCATTCTTTTCTGAAACGAGAAGAAAACTCGTCAATGTTTTTCGGATTAATGATGTGATGGAAAGCACTCTCTTCTCCGTGAATACTTTTCAATGAATAGTACTGTTGATATAAAACGCTATGTGCTGTATTGATATAATCCTCAAGCATACTCTTCTCTCTCAATTTTCTTTCTATTAATTTTTGAATATGTGAAAGATATTTTATTTGTACATCACCTGTAAGCCAGAAACCATGAGACGTAGGAACAAAAATATCTTCTATTCGTCGCCAAATTCTTATATCTACAATATTCTTATAACAACACTTAGAAAATGTTAATGTGAGTCTTTTATTGTCAGTTTCTTTTCCACCACTGATGACTTGCCCCCACTGATTTATTTCACTATGAGATTTAAATTTTTCACTATTCCAGTCAGTAACATGTCTGCATATTTCAAATAATTCTTCAGGGGACATATATACCCGTGGACTTCCTGAATGTTCTAAGTATGGTCCACACGTGAAATATTCATGACCATCAGGACTTCTTTTATATAATAAAGAAACTTCGCTTTTTGGGATCTTAATTTCCCAAGAAACAATATCTTCAATAGCTGTGAAACGGTAAAGACGTAACATGTTTTCAATGATGTGATGTAATATGGACTGAATATCAATTCTAAATACTCCACATGGAGTCTGAAACTGATTTGTTAGCCAATGAGAATTAATGATTCATATTAACCAATGAGAAATGAACACGATTCCGATGTCATGTGTTTACCAAAAAGGAATTACAATGTGTTACCTTGAGACGGTGGGGGGAGGGTTGGGGGGTAAAGAAATTTATTTAGTTTAAAATATTTTGGTTTTTATCTTAAAAGAGCATTAGGGAATGGAATGAAATTTAGAACACCTGAAAGTCCTTTCAGAGAGATAGTCACAAAAAAAGTAAACAGTATGGGCTGTATTAACTGATAAGTATCATATTTTTTCACCGTAATAAGGAAAAATACAAACACCTGTGTTTGCTTTCGAGGCTTAAGTTACAAAAATAATCAGTTTTTGGAGTATATTTTCAGCTAATGAGGTCATTTTTTCACCAAAAAGTGAGATAAGGGAGGATTAAGGCTAAGAAAAATAAATTCAGGTATAAACAGATCGACGCCATGCGCACAGAAGAGGAGTAAAATATTCATGAGGGACTCAGGGGGAGGGGTAAGCAGTGGGGTAGGGGGACTGAGTAGAAAATTCGTATAAAAATTGAGATTTTCTACGACTCTGAGTTAGATTCTGTTGCTCTCTTATACTCTCAAGATGGACTCCCCCAGTGTTTTCAAACGTGTTACCGTGTCTGACCTCCTCAACTGGGAGTTCGATATTGCCAATATAAAGATTACATTTCAACGAAAAATCAATGGTGAGCATTATTTCACCTGTACGTCAGCACATCCCAGTAAGAATAGACGATTATATATCTCTGTGAACCAGTTACGTCAAATTTTTGAAACAGTTTATTTCTGGACTTATGAGCAATATTCACAATTATTCGGAGCTAAAATCCCTGGTGACGAAATCTGTGAAATTCTAGAACCTATTCAAGATCAGAAACGAATTGTGCTAAGTTATACATCAAACTCAGGAGGCGAGATTATAGATGTAAGGTTAAGAATGCATTGTAAAGAAGAAGATACATTTGTGTTCACCAATTTTGGTTTTACAATCCGAGGTGTAGAGCAAATAATCGATTTTCTAAATTTACGAGAAGAATTTGATTCGAAAATTCAGAAAGCTGAAAAATTTGAAGATTATGTAAAAAAAGCATACACAATACTCTACGCAATGTATAAAGACAAGAAAAATGAAGACCCTAGTTTAACAATTGATGAAATAATAGAGAAGGCTGACAACAATGAATTTGGAAGACGTTGGAGTAATGAAGTCTTGAAACCCCAAATAAAGGAACCTGAAGCTATACACATACCCGGTAATAGTATATTTTATTACATAATTTTGCGTTGTAAAAAGGATTTAGAAGAAAGTATCAACTTGTGGGACTTATTAGACACTGATTTATAATATTATTGTTAAAATGCTAATTTATATATATATATATATATATATATATATATATATATATATATATATATATATATATATATATATATATATATATATATATATATATAAATAATATAATAAATATTAAAAAAAAAAAAAAAAAAAAAAAAAAAAAAAAATATATATATATATATATATATATATATAATATATATATATATATATATATATATATATATATATATATATATATATATATATATATATATATATATATATATATATATATGAAAAATAATTCGTTGTTATTTGAAATCATTGTTAAAATATTTTTAAAAATGTAAATAAAACCATGAATTACTCTTTTGTTTTTCTTCACCGCCTTATGTTTATATAAATATTTTTGTTATAAATATTCTTTTTCATTCTTGTACATGTAGCTGGAAAGAATGGATGTTGATAAATTTATGTTTCGTAGTCCTGCAACGTGTTTAATCGCAGGCCCTACAGGATGTGGAAAAACATTTTTATTATTAAATATATTAAAACATTCTGATATGTTTGAAAAGCCAGCCAAAAAAATTATCTGGTGTTATAATGTTCACCAAGAAAAGTTTAACGAGTTTAAAAATGTAATTGAGTTTCATGAGGGTATTTACGATATAAAGTCGCTGCAGAGTCTACCGGGTCATAAAATAATTGTGCTGGATGATCTGATGCATAAATTAAACGAGGATATAGCTGAGACATTTACGGTTTATTCTCACCACATGAATATTTCAGTGTTTTTTATAACTCAAAATATCTTCCATAAAAACCGTTATATGAGGGATGTTTCGTTAAACACACAATACTTATTCTTATTTGGTCAAAGACGTGATATGAGTCAAGTAAATATATTAGCTACACAAATGTTCCCGACTCAGCGTAAAGAATTTCTAAAAATATATAAAGAGATAACATCAAGACCACATGGTTATTTATTGTGTGATCTTCATCCTAAGAACAAGTTTAGAGTTCTACTTCGTACAAATATTTTACCTAACGAAATAGAAACTGTATACATTGCAGAATAATGAGCAGGCTTGTGAAAAAATACTTACCTATAATGGATAATTTTAAAAAACTAAAGTCGAAAGATAGACAGAGATTAATTATTGAAGATGAAAAATTAACAAAATGTGTATGTGAGATTTGTTTAAATCTAATAAAGGGGAACATTCCTTTAAATAAACCTCAGAAAGTCAAGCTACGTCGTCATAAGAACATCATTAAAAGACTAGCTCGTAAAGTAAAAAATCTTAAAAATAAAAAGAAGTTATTACAGAGAGGGAGTGGCGTATTCTTACCTCTACTTTTCTCAGTTATCGCACCTTTATTATCAAAAATAATTTCATAATAATGAAGAAAGTGATGGTGTTACCTTACCCTGATTACGAGAAAATGAAAAATATTTCTGAGAACCGGCAACAACAACAACAACAACAACAACAACAGCCTTTTAGTTTATACGATCCTAAAGCTGAAAAATTAAATACATATGAAAAAGAATTGTATCGTATATTAAACTCAAATATGAATATTCATGAAAAAAGTAGTTTGTATCAGAATGCAATACAATCGCTAGTGGACTTAAAAGAATTACAGCATCAGTCCGTGTCAAGTAATTCTTCAGTTCCAGTAACAACGAAAACTGATGAACAAGAAGAAAAAGGATTTCAACATATTTTAGAGCAGTGTCTGCCAATTAGATCTAAAAATAATGGAATAGCGTTATACAATATTTTAAAAGATCAAATTTCATGGGATGATTCAGGACAAATTATCATCGACGATGAAACAGTTGAAGGTTCAAATATCGTCGATCTCATTATGGATCTCACAAGAGAGTGGAAAAAACCACCAATAACAGGATGGCCCAAGATTAAACAGGAACTTCAAACAGTCAATTTTCCAAAGAGCCTAATTCAAAATAAACAAAGATTATTCGACTTGGAGAACATTCCACATTCCCCTAGACCTGAAATAGCTCTTACAGGAACATCTTTTGCGGCTGCTAGGTCAAAAAGGAAAAAGTTAAATAGACCATACCCTCAAGCCGAAAGATTAAGAAGAAAAGCAAGTCTGCTTCGTGATTGGATAAAAATGTAATATATATATATATATATATATATATATATATATATATATATATATATATATATATATATATATATATATATATATATATATATATAATATATATATATATATATATATATATATATATATATACACGTGATTTTAAATAAATATTTTATGTAAAGAATTTATTTCCTTTATAAATATCCTTGATTACTTGTATGAATATCATTTTTTATCATGAATCCAAAGGAGGTGGTAGATAAATATTATTACGACGTAAGTTTCCCTCACAGTTATGGGGGATTTTCTAGATTTGCCTCTCAATTCCCACAAGTAAATAAGAAAGACTTGAAAGAATATTTCACGGGTGAAGATGCTTATACTCTGCATAAGTCTGCTCGTAAAAAGTTTAAGAGCCGTAAAACTGAAGTTTATGATACTGACCATACTTGGCAGTTAGACTTAACAGATATGATTAAGTATAGTTCATATAATGATGGGTATCGTTATATTTTATTTGTCATTGATGTGTATTCAAGATATTTATGGTTAAAACCTCTAAAAGATAAAAAGTGCTCCACCGTCTCTAAAGCAGTGAGAGAGATAATTAGTGAAGATGACAGATACCCTGTTTATATGTGGACTGATAAAGGTACAGAGTTTTTAGGTAAAGAATTCCAGGCCCTTGTCTCAGAGTACGATATAGGATATTATAATACATTTTCAGTGAATAAAGCTGCAATAGTTGAACGTGTACAACGAACTATCAAAGAAAGAATGCATAGATATTTTACTAAAATGAATACTTTTAAATATATTGATATTTTAAATGACTTGGCATATTCTTATAACCGTTCATTTCACCGTGGAATTAAGAAAACCCCTCTAGAGATGTTGACTACCTTGCCTGTAATAAATAATATTAAAAATGAAATAAAAGATAAAACTGGTATTAAAGTAGGTGATTATGTGCGTATATCAAGATCGACAGAAAAATTTAAGAAAGGATATACAGCGAATTGGTCGCAGGAGGTATTTCAGGTGGAAAAGATAAAAGAATTTCCTCGTGATGGTTTAAAATTATATTATCTAAAGGATTTAGAAGGGGAGGTCGTGAAAGGTGGATTTTATAAACAGGAGGTTCAAAAAATAAGTTTCGATCCTAAACAGCTTTATAAAATAGAAAAGGTGATAGGGACCAAGGGTAAAGGCAGAAATAAAATGTATCTCATAAAATGGCAAGGATACCCTGATAAATTTAATAGTTATATAAAAGCCTCAGAGTTAAAAAAATATTAATCATTCTAATTCGTGATCATGGAGAGTGAAGACCATTTCTACCTAACTCTGCCGTCTTCGGCATCTATGGACTTATATCACGATAATAAAGTTTCAGACTTTACTACAGAATTAATATTTCCTATTCAGCTCGATAGAGAAATGTATGAGATAGGACTATGTGAAGTGATTTTAGACGTAGACCTAGAAAATGTAACATCTCGACAATCCGCCTTTGTAATTTTTAGAAACGTTAAATTTGTTAAAAATGGGTTGAAAATAGAAGTTGATAAGGGTGTGGATATTGTAAAGCGCGGAAAAGATGCTTTTTATTGGGAAGAGTTTACAGTGAAAAGAGGAAAATATGATTCTCTTAATGAACTGTTTGGGTATTTTAACCGTGAATTTTTATCAAGTCAAATTTGTAATGACTTATTTTTTCAGGTCAAAAAAATTCCTAATACGGAATACGTATTCGTAACTTTAAATTCGGTTCTGGAAACTAATCTGAAAGAAAAAAGTTTGTTTAATTTTCATAAGGCACCGTGGATGAAGAAGTGTATTTTTGTACCTGACGTAGCAAT
>SEYY01007301.1:2500-7500 GCA_009176605.1 Armadillidium nasatum
ATTTTATCCGATATAAGGGAAAATGTTTTCGATTCTTTTCAAATTCCGGTGTCTCTAACGGTCTTATCGATCCTTTTATTTTTAATAGCGGAAATTACTCGAATTACTTCAACTTTTAACTTCACAATACAAAGAATCACCCTTGTAACCACTTTGATTCTTCAAGTTATAATTACCTTATTTATTAGTGATTCTCTGACTCAAAAGGTAGGATATATATATATATATATATATATATATATATATATAATATATATATATATATATATATATATATATATATATATATATATATATATATATATATATATATATATATATATATATATATATATATATATATATATATATATATATATATATATATATATATATATATTATATATATATATATATTATATATATATATATATATATATATATATATATATATATATATATATATATATTATATATATATTATATATATATATATATATATATTATATATATATATATATATAATATATATATTATATATATATATATATATATATATATTATATATATATATATATATATATATATATATATATATATATATATATATATATATATATATATATATATATATATATATATATATATATGCAGTATGCTAATTGGGATATGAATTTCAAGTTATTAATGCAACTGGTTTCTTCAGAAAAGTAAAGAATACAATTTTAAATTTGTCATTTTTAAATTAAATTAAATAAATGAAAGTATCAAACTGTACATGCATTTACTCTATTAATAATTATTTTAAATATTTTTGTGAATCCTTATAATAATTTAATTACCTGTCTGAACAATTTTTTGTTTTAATTTCATCAATGACATTCCTCTTCCTTCCTTTATTTTTTCAGAGTTTATAATAAAATTAAAAAATTTTTTTTTTTTTAAAAAAAATTAATTAAAAAGAAATTAAATAAAAATGAAAAATTGATGACTAAATGATGACGTAGACAGTGTTACTCCATCTTGTTTTAGTCATGAAATAAATTATTATCGACTTTTATATATTTTATTGAAGAAAATTTTAAAATCACTAAAAGTTTATTCCACAAAAAACTAATTTAAAAATTCTTTTAAAAAGTTTTTATTCTTATATAAAATTCTATTAAGAAAAGTAGAATTAAGGAAAACTTTGCTTTCAATGGAAAATCTTTTTGATATAAATTTCTATGAAATTTTGAGGAAGTATCTTTCTATTTTGAATTTGAACTCATTTTATTAATCCCAAAATTTCTAGGAAGGAAAATTGTCCTAACGAATCGTTGGGACAAGTGGCAAAAGTGTCACAGTCAAATTTTCAATAAAGAGAAAAGACATGACCTTAAGCATAAATAATTGGAAAAAATTTGTTGTGACATTTTTACCACTTGTCCCAACGATTCGTTAGGACAATTTTTGCAGTACATTAAAGGGAAAGCTTTGAATTATAATAAATGTGAACTTCTGTATTAAAATACCTTTCCATTTTGAATTCAAACCATTTATGGCAACATTTCTAGAAACTTTCTGACAAGTGCTCTAAATTATTATTATTATTATTATTATTATTATTATTATTATTATTATTATTATTATTATTATTATTATTATTATTATTTATATTTATTATTAATTATTATTATTATTATTATTATTATTATTATTATTATTATTATTATTATTATTATATATTATTATTATTATTATTATTATTATTATTATTATTATTATTATTATTAATTATTTATTATTATTATTATTATTATTATTATTATTATTATTATTATTATTATTATTATTATATAACGTTCGAATGCAAAAGTATATTATTTACACGATTTCTTTGAAAATCCTTATTGCAGTACAATTTCTGGGATAGGATACTTCAAGTGTAATCATTATTTGAAAACTAATTTTAAGCCATATTAAATGTTGAAGTTTTTATCTGAAAGGAAAAAATATGAGATTTAAAATCTTACTCCTTTTTTAAAAGAGATACTAACGCGTAGTCAACAAAATTGAACCATACTTTGAGAATAGACTAATAATTTTGTACGATATTTCTGAGAACATTTTATGTTGTTTTGAAACTTTCTATTTCTTATTTTCTCATTTCATCTTATATTATTTTTGACAACTGAGTTCATTTATATTGCTTTTGCTCTTATTTCCGTTTTGAGATAATCTTTCTGTTAACATTTCCTTTTCATATTTAATTTTTAATTCCTTTGCCCTAAGGCTTCTTCCTGCCCCACATGCAATATTTTACTGTTCGTGGGAACATGTTGACCTAAGGAAAATGTATAGAATGTGACTACATATGCTGTAAGTTTCTGTGATATTCCGAAAATATAGAGTGTCATAAAAACGTACTGGCTGTAAATAGAGGCAGGTTCCATTTTAGGAGCAGTAAATCAACATACATCGTTGGCTTTGACGGATTCCTTTGGTACTGTACTCTGTTAATAATGAACCGAGCAGTTCATTATCTGTCTGCACGTCGAGCTATCCCACTATTGTGTATCGGCATTTTGAGGCATCAACTAGTACAGGTGTTTTTTTGCCCACGCAGCCACATAACAAGCGTAGTTACTCTAGCAGTATAAAACAATACTTACCAGCTGTAAAATAATTCCTATTGGATCTGTATCTTAGAGGTACAAATTATAAAATGATTTAATTTAGAATACTATAAAAATTGCTTAGTGCTTTTAAAATTATCAAGATTCAAGATAAATATATCGTGGGCTTAACTAGGAAAAGGTCTTTTGTCCAAAAAGGCAGAAAATGAGTTATTAATAGTAGTAAGTACTACAAAATGTGCTCTATGCACAGAGAAAACGAGTTAAGTCCTACCCCTAATTGTTCTTAATCAATGAAATTATCACAACATCTTATGTCCAGAACATATAATGTATTTCAAACTTTAAATTGATTAATTTCGGAAGCACTTTTTTGAACTTAATATCTTTTCCTTGTAAACCGATGATATATGAAAATGCATATAGTAATCTATATTATTTAAAGTTAGTGACAATGAAAATTATGTAAAGCGTGAATTATAAAGATGAAAAATTAAATACAGCTGTATTATTAAATTTGTCAATTCAAATGCTATGTATTTTTCTTCTTTTTTCCTTTTTTTTTTTAAATTTTTAAATTTTTTGGTTCCAGAAAGATGTTCTCTCAGACTTACTATACAAATTGGCTGCGGACGAGGAAAAAATTGTGGAAAAAATTCAGGTAATTTAAAGTAATTAAAATTGTAATTATGTTACAATCAGATATTTTAAAGTAATTAAATTTTTAAATTACATTTTCACTTCAAAATTTTACTAATTGAAAATTATATATATATATATATATATATATATATATATATATATATATATATATATATATATATATATATATATATATATATATATATATATATATATATATATATATATATATATATATATATATATATATATATATATATATATATATATATATATATATATATATATATATATATATAGTATATATATATATATATATATATATATATATATATATATATATATATATATATATATATATATATATATATATATATATATATATATATATATATATATATATATGCTTAAATTATACCTAAATAACAGATCTATGGATTGTGTGAGGTCTTGAAAAGGTTTCCGAAAATTCAGTTTTTCGGATTCTTTACTATTGGGAGACACAGTTTGCTTCAGGTAGTTATCTCATTTTTATAATAATAATAATAATAATAATAATAATAATAATAATAATAATAATAATAATAATAATAATAATAATAATAATAATAATATTTATTGCCATTTATCAAAACAATACAAATGTAAAGATAAATCATTAACATTATTAAATATATGAAATCAAAGTAATAATTTTCTTTTTTCATTTTAGCAATCCCAAATAATAATAATAATAATAATAATAATAATAATAATAATAATAATAATAATTTTTTTTTCACCTTACCCCAGGTAGGACTTTTGTCCTGTCAGTAGGATCTTTCTAGGAAGATCCTTGGGTTTCTTGGGCCCATGGCGGATACCGCTGGCTGGGTCAGGCCTATCGCGGAATAACAATAATATTAATAATAATAATATTATTATTACTAAATTTACTTTTGTCGTTCATATTATTATTATTTATTATTTTTATCATCATCATTATTATTATACTACTATAATTATTATTTCAATTATTATTCATTATTTTTATCGTTATTATTATTTATTATTTTTATCATCATCATTATTATTGTATTATTACAATAATTATTATTATTACAATTCCTATTCATTTTATTTATCATAATTATTATTATCATTATTATTTTTTCTATACGAGGTATTCATAAATACTCACAGTATAAGAAATAGAGTCTAAATGCCTAATGCTAATAATTTTTTTTTTTTTTTAACGAAAGAATTATAAGAAGGAAGAGTTTACTTTTCGTTCTGATAATTAAAAAAATTTTTTATCATAAAAATTTGTCTTGCATTATAAATAGTATATATATATATATATATATATATATATATATATATATATATATATATATATATATATATATATATATATATATATATATATATATATATATATATATATATATATATATTATTTCTAGACGGTTAGGTGTTTTTTTGTTTGGTTTTTCTAAATTTTTAGATAAGCTTCGTTATCAAATAGAAGAGGCCAAAAATGAAGCTTATAAGTCTTTTAAAAAAGAACAGATATTATTTCTGAGAAGGAAGAAGTTGCTTGGAGAGAACAAGAAAAGAACGTCGAAGAAGTAGAGAGATCAAAAAGGGAAAATAGCGCGACGAGCTGAAGAAGAACATCGCCGAACCTCTGTACATACTAATGGCTTCGCGATGAGTCTAGTTATTGATCCTAACTCAAAAAGTTTTTGTTTTAAATGATGATATTAAAGAGTATATTAA
>SEYY01007302.1:5000-11412 GCA_009176605.1 Armadillidium nasatum
TCGTACATAAAATGTACATTTTTTTTTATGTACGATCTACCCTACCCGTTTTAGTATCGATACTAAATCCCGTTATTTACCCAACCCATTCGTCGAAGGACTTAGGCACGTTCGCGGATATAAGGCCTTTATTTTCATAAATTTATAATTGTTCCTTAATTAAATTAGCAGTGTTATGATTTATTTATTTATTCGCTTCTGCGACATTTTTTTTAAAGATCTATATTTATTAAAGGTACATTTCTAGTTTCTAAAATTAATTTGCATTTTATGAACTGTTTAGGAATTTAATAAAAATTTGCATACATTTGTTGCAATTTTAATAGCTGATTACGAAAATATAAATTTAAGTTCCGAGAAATTAATATTTACAGTTAGGTTAGGTTAGGTGTGATAGGCTGTTAGGTTAGGTCACTTTAAGATACGTTAAGTTAGGTTAGATCTAGGTTAAATCATGTTGGGTTAGGTCCTGATAGACAGTAGTATTTAATTTTACTTGTTATATCAAATTGGGTGACATAATAGCTTTTTTCAGGGTTATTAATCAATGTTTATTTATGATCTTTTTCATTTCATATAAGCTTCATGATAATTGGCTGATGTCGCCATTATTTATAAGGACTTCCATAGACAATTGAGATTATTCAGACAACTTTGTCCAAATATTTCTCAGTAAATATTAATTTCTTAAAAATAAAATTTATATTTTCGTAATCAGCTATTAAAATTATGCCTGGTCGCAAATTAAATCAGGTTGGGTTAGGTCCGGATAGACAGTAATATTTAATTTAACTTATTGTATCTAATTGGGAGACGTCATAACTTTTTTCAGGGTTATTTATCAATATTTACCAAAAAAAAAAAAAATGTTGATCAACAACAGAATGTTTCCAAACAAATACAGCGTATATTTCTGTCAATACAGTATTTCAATTAAAAGTTGTTCTTTCCTAAGTTGCGCAAGTCATCGTACCCTTGGAAGGAATTAATTTGGTTAATCACAACATACGATTTTTCTTCCCATTCCGAAATGCTTTACTTTAAACATGCAAATCATTGTCTGCTTTTAGAGTCCGACGAGAAAAAGATTCTCCGTTTTTTATTCATGTGAGACACTTTATATATAATTGGTTGATTCGTGCTAAAAAAATAACCTTTATAAAAGTCAAAGGAAAATAGTATTGTAAACAACTTTGTATAATTACAAATATTACAGGGAGATACTAAATTATCTTCTTCGGTTGCAAAGTCAACCATTTACTCTCTCTCTCTCTCTCTCTCTCTCTCTCTCCTCTCTCTCTCTCTCTCTCTCTCTTCTCTCTCTCTCTCTCTCTCTCTCTCTCTCTCTCTCTCTCTCTAACAGACACACAAAGAAACCTTTTCAGTCTGCTTGTTGTTGTTTTTGTCTCTTTTCTTCTCTCTCTCTATTAAATATATATATATATAATAATATATATATATATATATATATATATATATATATATATATATATATATATATATATATATATATATAGTATATTATATAATATATATTATATTTGTTTTTCTTGATGATTATAATTTGTTAATTAAAAAAAAAAAAATTTTGTTTAATTTTACACTTTCTTTTTCATTATCTAAATTTTAATAAATAGAATGAAAAACTTAAAAAAAAAAAAAAAAAAAAAAAAATTTAAGAGAAAATTATTTATTATTATTATTATTTATTTTATTATTTTATTATTATTATTATTATTATTATATATTATTATTATTATTATTTATTATTATTATTATTATCTAGATTTAAGAAATATTTTATTATATATATAATATATATATATAATATATATATATATATAATAATATATATATATATATAATATATATATATATATATATAATATATATATATATATATATATATAATATTTTTATTATTATATATATATCTTTATTATATAATTATTGTTATTATTATTATTATTATTATTATTATTATTTTTATTATATATTATTATTATTATTATATTATTATTATTATTATTATAAAAGAAAACATCATTGCAATCAGGTTATCCTGTTATTTTAATTAATTTTTAAGTTTCGTGTAATATAATTATAGATTATATATAAAATATATATATAATATATATATATATATATATAATAAAATTATTATATTATATATATATATATATATATTATATATAGTGGGCAAAGCCAAGTCTCCACCAGAGTTGGGGAAACACTGAAAATATGGTGGTTAATGGCCGACAGGTCCCGATATACGGCATTTAAAAGTATGCAAGCAAAGAAGTTGGAAAATAAAGAAGAGTGTTCCAGGGTTTACCATCAGAGTACAAGTAAGATTGAGCATAGCGGTTAAGTCTGGGGTCGAAGTTGGACAGAGAAAGGATTAGATTGTGTAGAAAGTCGTGCCGCACGAGCCCTTCTCAATGGAGGAGATATGCGACGAGAGAGTTCAGAAGAGCAGTGTCCGTTGTAACAACGGTAGTATAGAGAGAGTGACGCAAAAATTCGACGGGCAGAGAGAGCCTGGAAAGAGTCTGTAAGAGCAAAATAATTTATTAGACGAAAAGCCCTAGACTCTACCTTTTCGAGAAGGGTTTTTTGTGTGGAACCACTTCATATATCATATATATATATATATATATATATATATATATATATATATATATATATATATATTTATATATATATATATATATATGGTATGTGGGAAAGAAATACAGTAATAAAGCACAACGTAATGAAATTACTATTTAAGAAGTATTTAAGAATTTAAAACTTTTGATTATTAAATCCAAAGTTTTATATAACATTATTATTATTATTATTATTATTATTATTATTATTATTATTATTATTATTATTTATTATTATTAAATTTGGCCCTGTTAATAATTTATGTCTTTTTTTGACACAAGGGTTCGATATCACTTACCTGTTCGCATCCATGGGAGTAACGCATGAGAATTGGCGCTATCACAGCATTTGAGTCAATTTCTTTCGCTTCTTTTTTAAGTTGGGTGAATTGGAAAAGAGATTCTTTATCGTATTCGATTCTTCTCTGCATAATACCTAGAAGAATGTCCAAAGAATGATTATTCAGTGTGGGTTCAACCACATTCAGGAGTGTCTTATTTTTTATGAGCCTTTCTTGAACTTCGTCTTGAGTAACTGATAACTGTCGCTGATGAGAAGCTTGAACAGGGGCAGGTCCATGACTTATGCTCCTCTGTAAAGACTGTTTATTACTCAAACTTAATTCTTGTAATTTTTCAAGAGCTTGAGTATAAGATTTCACAACCTTTTCGAATTCAAGTTTGAGAGCGTCGTGTAAGCTCTGTAAAGATTCGTCGGAAGTTCCGACCAAACCATGATGGCCCATTCCCTCGATTGCCTTTTCAAGTTGTTTTCTTCTTTTGTGAAGTGTTTTCCTTATACTTGGTTCAGATCTTGCTATGATTCTTAAGATCTTTTTGCATGATGTTACAAATGGGCCGCAAAATTCCCAGCGTATGTCTCCTGTCAAACATTCTTCTTGTTGAGCAAAAAATCTTACCATTTGCCAAACTACATTTTCTGGTCTTAAAATTCTAACTGAACTGATTGCTAGGGGAGCTGTTTCAGAAAATTTGAAGTACAGAGACTCAATGAGAGGCAAGGATTGAGGCATGCTCTCTACCAGAACATCAATAGGCAGGTCATTTAAGATGACTTTAAAAGTTGCAGAAGGCAAACGTTGAATAAGTGAGGCAGCATCTTTATACTGAAGACTTTCAGTCAAAACAAGGATTTTCTTAATAGCATGCTGAGGAGAAACATCTGAGCCCGAGAGAGATGTAAGTCTCGTATCCAAGTCTAAATAATCCTCTTTAGCGGCAGTAAAACCTCTTGGCCATGCGCTTTCTTTCCATTGCATTCTCTGAAGGGGTCTACGCTCCCTTCTTTCGGGCCTAAAACGGGCTCCCTTTTCAATAATTGCTACCCCATTATTTCGCGAAGATACGTGCTTGTAAGTCCAAGTGGATGTTTTGCACGCAGCCCCATCAATCATGGGAGGATTCAGATGTTGGGGTCTCACGAATTGAGTTGGATTGTGATTGTGATGCTGATGATTATTATTAGTTACTTTCGGAAGCGATTTCGTTATCAAATTGGAGGGTTTTGCAGGGCGAGGAGGAGGTTGTGGGTCAAAGTACCGATCGAGTCTCGAAAGAGCAGATGAATCATGACCCACAAGAATGTGGGGCACAGGTGAAGTTATCATACCCACAGACTCGTGATCTGACCAGGTCACCGAATGACCTCTCATTTTATGTATTAGAATTATACAATATTAAAAGTCATCTTACATAAGTACATATAATACTGAGCCAAATACGAAATTACTGTATCTTTCTTTATATAAGTCTGAATAATATACGATAATCAAAAACTAACTTAAAAAAGTACGAAATAGAAATACCACACTAATCAATATAAATTTTAAAAATGTGTCAGTTAAACACTAATAAAATAAAATAAACAAAACAAACAAAAAAAATCACTCAAAAAATTAAATTAAATAAAAAAAACTGAATAAACTTCAATCACAGTTATTTTATTTACGAACGAATGAAGCAATCGGAAACACATCCACCGCTCATGAACGTCAAAATAGCTCTGGAAACTTCAACGAGCGAGACGCTGAGAGAGAACATTCCAGGCTTACAGTGTCATTTTTTTTAATCTTTATTTTTGCGTTCCAGGATTACTGTGTCTGTTAAGTTAGGCTTTTATTTCCATTTCTGAAAATAACACGAGTCTCTCTGGATGACACACACACACACACACACACACAAACAACACACACACAGGCACACACACACACACACACATATATATATATTATATATATATATATATATATATATATATATATATATATATATATATATATATATATATATATATATATTATATACTCTACGTGTGTGTGTGTGTGTGTGTGTGTGTGTGTGTGTGTGTGTGTGTGTGGTGTTGTAAATAATGGTAAGTAGACGTGTTTATATAAATGTTAAAAATATATAATATATATAAATTAAATATATATATATATATATATATATAATATAATTATATATAATATATATATATATATATATATATATATATATATATATATATATATATATATATATATATATATATATATATATATATATATATATATTATATATATATATATAATATATATAATATATATAAAAAAAAAAAAAAAAAAAAAAAAAAAAAAAAAAAAAAAAAAAAAAACATTTAAGCAAAAAAAAGTGTGAAAAAGTTTTTCTTTCATTCACGTTGATTTCTTATGTTTAATATATATATATATATATATATATATATATATATATATATATAATATATATATATATATATATATATATATATATATATATATATATATATATATATATATATATATTTATATATTAGAATTATCCATTTCTTTTTAAATGGCGAATATAAAGGTTTTCCTTTCATTCACAATTATTTAATTGCAATATGTTGCAAAATATAAGGAAAATATTGGATGTAGGTATAAAAAGAGCGTAGGTATTGGATGTAGGGAAATATGTAGGTATAAAAAGAGCGTAGGTATTGGATGTAGGGAAATATGTAGGTATAAAAAGAGCGTAGGTATTGGATGTAGGGAAAATTGTAGGTATGAAAAGAGCGTAGGTACTTCTTCTGTAAAACGTTTCAATGTAAATATCACCACAAACTGATACAAATAAGGAACTCGATCATTACGATACCAATTTTCTTAACATGATATTAGAAATACGTAATCTCTGAAACTCAGAAACCGAGCAAAATATTTCTATTCTGCCTTTTAAGAAGATAAAATAAAATAGATACAGCTAAGAATATTTTAAATATTTTAAATATTTTTAAATATTTTCAGAAATAGATAACCAAAAATAATTTTTTTAGGGATGCAAATATATAAAGTATATAAAGATCAATTATAATATTGCAATTGATTGGATAATTCAAAAAGAAGTTATATATTGGAAATGATCAGAGTCAAACAATCTCAATAATCCTGATATATATATATATATATATATATATATATATATATTATATATATATATATATATATATATATATATATATATATATATATATATATATATATATATATACTATATAATATAATATATATATATATATATATATATATATATATAATATATATATATATATATATATATATATATATATATATATATATATATATATATATCCAGTGGCGGCTTTTCAGGGTAGGCAGAGTAGGCAACGCCTACTTGCTTTTTTGAACCCAAATATTACAAGTTAGCATATATATATATATATATATATATATTATATATAT
>SEYY01007303.1:0-10000 GCA_009176605.1 Armadillidium nasatum
TTCTTTTCTCGATTTATGTTTCTGTTACCATAGAGGATGAATCTTTTTATTTTTTCGAAAGAACTCTTGAAAATTTTATTATTATTATTTAATATCATGAATATAATTTTAATAATAATAAATAATAATAATAATAATAATAATAATAATAATAATAATAATAATAATAATTCAACAGTTACTGGCGAACCACCATTTTCCCTTTCATTTTCAATCATTATGGCTCTTCGACAAGCAATTGCCTCTGCTAGAGCAGATGTTGGAAATACCGATTGGTTTAATATGAGTAAGTAATTTTCTTTTGAATATAGTGATAATATTCGAAAACGTTTCTATTATTGAAGTCTTATTGCCTGTGTGTATTTTTTTTTTCCTTTTAGATACACCTCTCACAATAGACAAGATTCAAGAACTCTGCCTTGTGGACCAGTCTATGTTAACTTTTGGAGCTTAATAATGCAATTTGATTGTTTTCACAATTGTCTATTAAAGTTCAATTTCATTTATTAATAAGTCTGATTGGATGGGGAGAAATATTTTGTATTACATTTAATTTTGGCTAATTAAATGGATATTTTTTCATAAGTCGTTTCATTGTTTTATTTTTCTCTTATAGAATGTTTTTTATTTATGTTATTATATAGAAAGCGAATATTTTTTAAATGCAGTCATAATTAATTACGATCAACAGGTATAAATAAAAAAATGTTTGAAAATAAGTGGATTGATACTATTCTGATATTTGGTTTCTTTAAAAAAAAAATTTTGTACTTAAATTTTGTACTTCGTTTTTGTTAAAAAGTAGAAATAATTTATTAAAATCTTCCAAAAAATTTTAAATAGCCGTTATTAATAAGATTTTAAAGATTGCGGCAACAAAATTCGAGAAATTTTCTTTTCAGTAGGTTAGAGTCATTACTACGAAAGACTTAAAAATATAAAAAGATGCAAAATAAGGTGATGGTCTGAAGTATACTCTCAGGTTTGTGGATCACTGTCATGGCCTATACAATTGATTGACCTTAATCTGCTTGAATTGAACAGTACAATGAGAAGGTTTAGAAGTTAAGAAAAAGTACTGCATGTTGGATTCATCTCCTGGTTGTTCAGGGATAAAAGTTGGCAGCCGCATCATCTTCCCAAGAAAATTTTGGATAGAGAAATGGAACGCCATTCCGCCGGCTGTATTTTGAGAACTAAAAGAAAGTCATTGGCGGTGGTGATCATTGGCATCACCTAATGTGAGGATTTAAGAGAAAGGAGAAGATATATAATTAAGATTGTCGAAGAATTTGTATAGTCAGTAAAGTTAGGAGATAAATGAACAGAACTGATAAATTAATTGGTAAAATGTTAAGAAAACCTAAGCCACAAGGTTGAAAATTTGGAAGACTCCAAATTAGAGAGACGAGAAAAAAAAACTGCATCATAGGTCACAAATGCACAACAATGGTCCGTTGATGAAAATTGAGTACTGAAACGATATGAGGGAAAAGAGAAGGGTTTGCTCTCAAAATAATCAAGTACTTCAGTTTAGATCAAAGAGGAAAGGTTTAGAAGAGGAAAGGTGGTGTTCAACATATTGGAAATTATAATAGACCACAAGTTTTTCAGAAAAAAAGGTCACTCGCCAGGGCAAACTGACACCGATCTTGGTGAACCTAACTCCATCAACAGAAGCCACTAACTCCCAAGTGGTAATGAGGGAGAAGTGTGTGAAGGGCTACTTTTGGAAGCCACCACTCTTGGCTTCTTCATGGCTAGGTGAGTGGATGCCGTTTTTCATATCTTTATTTGAAAAAGTAAATTGGTCTGAAATAGAGTTTAGTGTTTGAACAAATGTGAACCTATTTCAGTACAAGAAGAATGAAAATGAGCACGAAAGATACTATTAATATAGTCAAATTTGGTGTTCCTACATAATTGGTATTTTGGCATTCTCGTAAAATTTCTATATCTGTGATGGTTTCGGGAAATACACCATTCATTTTGATTCAACTTTTTTTTGTTTGTTTTTTTTGTTTGACCAATCTGGTACAAATTTTCAAGAATTCTGTGGGAAAAATATAGTTCGAAAGTTCTTTTTTTTCGCCCAAAAATGACGAAATCGGTTTTGAGGAATAAAATTTCTAAAACAGAGTAGTACAAAAATAAACCTTGGCATCTCTATATAATTGGGCGGGATATGCATTTTGGTATTCTTGTAAAATTTAAGTCTAATTCTTTCCGATATAACTTTTTCATGAACTCTGTAGGAAGGGTGTAGCTTTAATAATAAATAATAATAATAATAATAATAATATATAATAATAATATATATAATATATTATATAAATATATAAATATATATATATATATATATATTATATATATATATATATTATATATATATATATATATATATATATATATATATATATATATATATATATATATATAATATATATATATATACACATACCACCACTCACGGCAAACCCTATTCAAGAGGGGGTGTAAAAGAATAAAAATGAAAGTAAATAGAGTACAAAATCCAAAATAAAAACCACCCCTACAGTACCCACCTAACGCAAATTTCTCAGGTGGGCGCAGACGCGGGCTTTAAAGAAATTGAGATTAAATGCAGTGGGAAATTCAGAGATGGAAGAGAGTTCCACAAACAGAGGTGGCAGGAAAGAAGAGGCACCACAGCGGACAAGCTGGAGTTGCTATGTCCACGCAAAATTGATGCGCGGAACATTGCACCCCTTGTGCTGCGAGGACGCCATAAAGGTGGAGGTACACGGGTGGATAGTTCCCTCGAGCATTTGCCACTGTAGTACCTATAGAAAAGTGACAAGGCACCAACATCACGTCGCAAAGATAAAGAATCAAGAGAATTAGAAAGAGCGGGACAGTTTATAAATCTTTTTAGCCTTTGACTCAACCCTATCCAAAAGACGGGTGAAACCTGAGCCACCCCAGATATGAGAGCAGTACTCCATACAAGGACGATGAGACCCTTTATATTGGAGTAACTGCGAGGAAGAAAAATTCTCGCAGTCTAAACAGAACTCCCAGCTTCTTTGAGGCCGCCCTAGCAACCATTGTGATATGAGGTTTCCAAGACATTTTTTTGTTTATGTGAAGGCCAAGGATGTTTAATTGTCAACAGGAGAGACGGGAGAACCATCGAAGAAATAGAAAGTTAGGAGGTGTCTTTGAGAGAGAGATTTCGCTAGAAGTTGAGTTTTTTAAAGAGTTGAATTTCACAAGGTTGAGATGACCCCACTGGGAAATTCCATCCAGATCGCAAGAATGGAATCGGAAAGTGTAAGACGATAAGCAACTCTAGAAGCAAAGGAAGGAGCAGATTTGAAATGAGTAGAAGAATGGAGGTTGAGTCATCAGCATAAGAGTGAACATAGGGTTAGAAGTGAGAAGATCATTAATGAAAAGTAAGAATAGAGTAGGAACAAACAGAACTCTGAGGAACACCACTATTGACAGAAAAGGAGAAGAAGTCGCTCCATCAACAACAGCCGAAATGGAAACGATAGAAAGAAAACTAGACATAAGTAAGCAAAGAGAAGGAGGAAACCCAAAGGAGGGGAGCTTGGGAAAGCAGTGACGCATGCCATACCCGGTCAAACGTCTTAGATATGTCAAGCGCCACCACGCAAGTCTCCCCATGGTCCCTAAGGGCAGAAGACCATAGATCTGTGAGATAGGAAAGTATATCACCAGTAGACATCGAACGACGAAAACCATACTGATGATCAGAAAGAAGGGAATGAGATTCCAGATGATCTAAGAAATGAGAGTGAGAAGGGTTTCAAAGATTTAGATAGAATACAAGTAGAGCTTAGGGCGATAGTTGGAAGGATCAAGCGGCTACCTTTCTTCGGAATAGGTTGGACTATTGCGCGCTTCCAACACTGAGGGAAAGTACTAGTATTGAGGCATAGAGAAAAAGTTGAACGAGGGACGGAGCCAGCTCAGAGGCACACTCCCTTAAAACTCAGGGAGGAATGCCATCCGGGCCGCTTGCCTTCCTAACGTTCATAGACTTCAGAAGCCCATGCACCTGGTCAAATGAAATCACAGGCAAAGGCAATGGGACCTCTGAGAGGAGAAGAAGTAGGAGGAGGATTGCCGGAGTCTCCAGGTAGAATTAAGGAGAATAGGAGGCCGAAGAGATTAGCCTTTTCAGTTGGAGTGTTAGCAACAGAACCATCAGAGCGAATAAGAGGAGGAAAGGAAGATTTACAGAAATTGTTGGAGATGTTTTTGGCAAGAGGCCAGAAAGATTTTTCAGTAGGAGAATTTAGGAGCTCAGCACACCTTCGTTTGGTGAAAGTCTGCTTTGCTCGTCGAAAAATATCCCTGCAACGATTCGATCTAATGAAAATTAGCAGAGTGATGAGAAGGAGAATTTTTCCACTGTCGATACGCAATGTCTCTAGCCTGAATGGCACGAGAACAGCATCGAACCATGGATTTTGAGAGAAAATTTAGCGAAGAAATATGAACCTGCTCATCCCATCAACGATTACGGCCCCCACCTTATCGGCAGAGACCGAAGCGTCTCCAGAGACAAAGCAATCACTCCAGGAATAGTTACGTAGAGCAACGCAAAGCCCCCAGTCACCCGATCAAAGTGCAGAAATACGCTAGGGCAGGGTGGGGCTGTTGGAGAAGCATGAAAATTAAGACAAATTGATTGTGGCCGGGTTACCAATAGGGCGAAGATAGATTTTAAGAGAGAAGACTATAGTGAAGCATAAGTAAAGTGTTCAAGAATGGTTGGACGATCTGGAATGTGTTTGTTCTTTAATCAGTTGCTCCAGATCGTTGAGAATGCTGAAAATTTGCCTCCTCTCCCCCTTGATCGTATGAGACAACCTACCATTCAGTGTTACGTACATTGAAATTACCAAGTAGAGACCTAGTATTTGGATTGAAATGTAAAGTCTCGTGAGAGTATTTAGGTACTCAAAAAAGGTAAAAAATCTGTTCTATTTAGGAAACAGTAGCAGAAGCACAAGATTATTGAAGCACAGAACATCGAATTAGGAGATTCAAGATTCACAAGACGTGTTATATATATATAATATTATATATATATATATATATATATATATATTATATATATATTATATATATATATATATATTAAAATCTTGAAAAATTAAATTCGTTTCCATAAAAATAAACAAAAATGTCAAAAACAGTGGAGTTTCGTGTGTAGGATGTAACGAGTAACGAGTAACGGAAAAAACCCGTTATAATTTGTAAAAAATGGGGTAGCGTTACCGTTACACCATTACATTTTAAAACCCTTTGAAGCGTTACCGCTACTCGTTACATTTGTAACGCCCGTTACGTTAACGCCGTTACATGTAACGCGTTACTTGCCCACCTCTGTGTGTGAAGGGCTACTTTTGGAAGCCACCCTCTTGACTTCTTCAAGGCTAGGTGAGTGGATGCCGTTTTTCATATCTTTATTTGAAAAAGTAAATTGGTCTGAAATAGAGTTTAGTGTTTGAACAAATGTGAACCTATTTCAGTACAAGAAGAATGAAAATGAGCACGAAAGATACTATTAATATAGTCAAATTTGGTGTTCCTACATAATTGGTATTTTGGTATATCTTGATGGTTTCGGGAAATACATTCATTTGATTCAACTTTTTTTTTTTGACCAATCTGGTACAAATTTTCAAGAATTCTGTGGGAAAAATATAGTTAGAAAGTTCTTTTTTTTCGCCCAAAAATGACGAAATCGGTTTTGAGGAATAAAATTTCTAAAACAGAGAGTACAAAAATAAACCTTGGCATCTCTATATAATTGGGCGGGATATGCATTTTGGTATTCTTGTAAAATTTAAGTCTAATTCTTTCCGATATAACTTTTTCATGAACTCTGTAGGAAGGGTGTAGCTAAAATACCTTTGTTCAGTTTTTAAATAATATATATATAATTTATATATATAATATATATATATATATATATATATATATATATATATATATATATATATATATATATATATATATATATATATATATATATATATATATATATATATATATATATATATATATATATATATATATATATATATATATATATATATATATATATATATATATATATATATATATATATATATATATATATATATATATATATATATATATATATATATATATATATATATATATATATATATATATATATATATATATATATATATATATATATATATATAATATATATATATATATATATATATATATATATATATATATATATATATATATATATATATATATATATATATATATATATATATATGAAAATAATAGATACTATTGCATAAAATGGCCTTGTGCTTAAACTCCGACTGTTGCTCCGACTTCCGACTCTGATTCCGAATCCGAAAAATAACAACAAAGATCCGAAAAAAAATCCTTCCGCTAAAAATGGGAAGACGCAAACAAGAACAAATGACTTTGAATAAACGCGAGAATAGAATCAATAAAAAACGCACAAATGTTACTCACGTTAAACAAGAATTTAAAAATTACAATTAAAAATTGAGTGTGTTTACAAATTGATTTATCTCGACATGTGCCTTTTTAAGTGAAAGTCTAAATTTATCTTTATAAAGCTAAATCGAAATCATTACCTTTTTAATAGGTCTTCCTATTCAAAATCCTGGGTATGAACTCTCAACTCCCAATGTGACAAACCGGAACTGTTTAGTTTGTCAAAGATAATAGAAATCTAAGAGTAAGTTCATTATGAGGAACAGTTGCAGTCATTTGGTTTATCCGTGAATTGGTTCTAGAACATTTTAACTGCATAGTCTGAGGTTTGCGGACCAGGGTCATGGCCTGCAGAATTGATTGACCTTAACGTATTAGATTTTGTTTCTCTCGGAAAAATAGAAATAATTTGAGGACATTACGCCAAACCATGTTAGAAGTCTACACCATAGTTTTTTAAAGTGGGGTTCGCAAGATCTTTTGTATTTATAAAATTTCATTTTTAATTCTTAGGGTAATTGTAATAGGGGAAGGGAAAAATTTGCTTAATGAGAGGGGATTTCCATGAAAAACATTTGAACAACCGTGGTCTAAGCAACTATGTGAGCTCATCCTGATGTTTTAAACTTTTGAACAAGATACGATGCTTCCATGCATGCATTGACGCAGGTGGAAGAATATTGATTAATTATTTGATTTGTCAGTCATTAAAGAAATCAGCAACACAGTAATAAATTGGTTGCTGTTCTTTATACTGTATATGTACTCTCTAAGTGAGTAATAATCATGATACATAATTTTGCAATGGACTCTTATCGTTTATTTACAATTTAAAATTTATATATATATATATATATATATATATATATATATATATATATATATATATATATATATATATATATATATATATATATATATATATATATATATATATATATATATATATATATCAACAGCAGTTAATAGACTCCAGAAGGATAGCCTTGGAGTAACTAACCTCTGATCTTTCACGTATTACAAATTGGGTTAGATTAAACATGGTTGATTTCAATGCCTCAAAAACTCAATTCCTCCATCCCTCCACACGGCACAATCTTCCACATAACTATACCTTCTTCGAAAACACACAACTCAAACCTTCAACTGTTCTTAATATTATTGGTGCACCATTTTCTCGTGAACTTTCTTGGAAAGATCACAATACTTCTCTTTCTACGAGGTTGGGAGTTGTGAGGCGATTTCAAAGTTAGCTTACGACACCCCAGATGCTTGCTCTCTATAGGGGGGTTGTTTGCCCCTGTATGGAGTATGCTTCACACATCTGGGGTGACTTCACTCACACTACACTCCTTGAGAAGGTGGAGTCTAGAGTTTTTCGTTTCATTAACTCTCCTGCTCTTACTAACTCTCTCCAGTCTCTTTATGCAGTCGAATTGTTGCGTCTCTCTCTCTCTCTCTCTCTCTCTCTCTCTCTCTCTCTCTCTCTCTCTCTCTCTCTCTCTCTACTATCGCTATTACTACGGACACTGCTCTTCTGAACTCTCTCATAGCATACCTCCTCCATTGAGGAGAGCTCGTGCGACACGCCTTTCTACACAGTCTCATTCTTTCTCTGTTCATCCCTCAAACTCAGACTTAACCGCTATGCTTAATCTTTCATATACTCTACCGGTACCGCTTGGAACACATTCCCTTTATCTGTTTTCCCAACTTCCTTTGACTTGCATACTTTGGACATTTCGGCATCCATCGACCAGGATAGTTTTTTTTTTTTTTTTTTTCAATTTCAAAAAAAAAAAAAAAAATATATAATATATATATATATATATATATATATATATATATATATATATATATATATATATATATATATATATATATATATATATATATATATATATATATATATATATATATATATATATATATATATATATATTGCACCATATCCAGCATGATGCAGGGTGGTGTCGATTGCACAAAGTTTTAACACTCCTGCAATAGTACGTGGGAGGAAAACCTGACTGAAAAGGGTTCCCAGCCATTAGAACCATGCAAAGAACTATTAGTGAAAATAATGAAGTTAGAGCAATGATGTATATTTTGGACTGTTCCGTTTGGGCTGTTGGATTGGTGATGGGCAGCTTCATATATCTTCACTCCCCTGTGAAGGAATATGGAATACACTATAAAAATACTGTAAATACACTGTATACAGTAACGCTAAAATATAAAAGATTTTCATATGGAGAGATTTCTAGCCATGCAACTTAGGGTCTCCAATCTGTTTCTAAAACCACCTAATAATATGGATAGGCCCTATTGTAACAACTAAACAAATTATTAAAGAAAATGGTAAAAATTTTAGGAGATATGTTGTGATACTAAACTGTATACAGTTCACCACAATGATATATCAACCTCAGGACAGTAAGTTGTAGTATAGGGGCTATTCAAATCCTAGATTATTCTTATTTGATGATTTGAGCAACTTTAAAACCAAAATAATTGAGGAATTCTAATTATTGAATATTGCAAACAACTCTCCTAAAGGCATACATGAAATCAACAATAAATTGAGTATAATAATCAGGCTCTAGCCATAAATAACTAAAATTGGAAGTTTAATTCATCCACAAGGTTTATTTTTTTGTTTGTGGGTGTTGAGCAACTAAGAAAGAGATATTAACCAATCAATTGACCTCACCTGTGAGATTTTGGCTTCCTTTCTTCTACATAAGTCTTGATTAGAACAATGGTAAATATTCAAATGTATCAAGATGTACTAGGACTGATTTTGAGGATGGTTGGCTTGATCTTCTTTTGTGTTTTTAGTTGATGCACATTACATACAGCTGTTAACAAAAAAAATATCTTCTGCAGTAAGAGCTCTTAGGCATCTATATGTTTAGTTTGGGCAAAAAAATGAATATCCTATAGCTGTTCTATCTAGCTCCCTTTTTTTTTTTTTTTTTTTTTTTTTTGCCATGCTATGACAAGCATTTTTTGTGATACCACTTTTGGAGAGTTTTTTTCTCTGGGGCATTTTAGTGGATTTTTGGGCAGGGTCAAATGACTGAATTTATCTCTTTCTAGTTACTTTAAAGATTTTTTTTTTTTTTTTGAAATTAATTAAAGTTTTTACTCTATTTTTATTTTTCAAATATCATATATGCCTCTACCAGAGTCATTTCAATTTTTTGTAATGAATTTTAGCAAACTGGGAGATATAGTAATAGGAACATAGGAACATAGGAAAATAGAGACAGTTAGAAGCCACAAGGGCCTATCGAGACTTTCCCAGTCCAAACAAATAATAACAATACTAATACATGCACAAAAGACTAGGTCTATCCCATCCCTAGTTATCAGTTCATTCATGCAAAGATAAAAGTAAAATTAAGCCCAATTATACATGCAATAATAAACCATCACCCACTACAAAAAAACTGCCATTAGGCTT
>SEYY01007303.1:15000-22475 GCA_009176605.1 Armadillidium nasatum
TTGGTAGGGTGAGTCATCATCAGTAACCGTACTCTCACCTTAACATAATTGGCGACCTTTGCCAGGATTGTCCTGCAGGCGCCTTGTTTTCATATTCGTTGGTTGAATTTGTCTTGTTGACTCTCGTGACAAATCTTCGTCGAATCATCGGGGTTGAATATTGTTGTGTAACATTTTTTTTTCTTTTAAGTATTGTTGTTGTTGGGTTGTCAAGGAAAACCACAGTACACTCTTAATATAGTATATTTACATTATACACAGCATAATGGCACAATCTCAAAACCCAGACATGTTAGAGTTAGATTCGATCGCGGATCTTGACTTGTCTGTGTCCTCTGACCGAGAGGGTACACAAGACCCGTCGACGGTAGATGTTCCAAATAATCGAACCGCGGTATCGAGTCATGCCGATAACGCGTTTATTTTAGCGGAATTACAGCGATTACACGCGGCGCTTGGCGATTCTAACCGTCAATTAAGTCAATTGCGGGCCGAACGACGTAGTGAGCCGCAGATTGGTGGCTCATTTAAGGAGGAACAGCGACCTCCAGTAGAGCGGGTTCCGTTTCCATTCGCGAATGCGGGAACAGTAGAGTCGTCTCCGGTTCGGGAACAAAAATTTGCGGGAACCAGTCTAACTCGCGAACCGTTAGTTGGCGTGCGGTTCTCTTTGCCGTCTGTGGCGGAGAGGAATAGATATTCAGCGGTAACATCCGGCGTGCGTATTCCGCCAGTTTCTAGTATGTTGACTTCATCAACATTCCCGACTCCTATTTATTCATCATCCATCATGACATCATCGTTGTCTGAACCTTGCAGATCATTGCCTCTTCAAACTCTGCCCCCTAGCTCAGATAGTCGCCTTGATGCAATTGAAGATCAATTATCAATGGTCACACGATCTGTCAATATGCTGACACAGATAGTGGCAAAAGCATATAAGCCAAAGGCAGTACCTCCACGAAAGTTCAACGCGGCTAAAGAACATAATCTCCGAACGTTCTTCAAACAGTTCGAGAGATACTGCCAGGTCATGTATCCAGACCAGCCTGAAGACTGGATAATCGTCCTCGGAAACTTCCTCGAGGGTTCTTATAGTGACCTGTACGATCAAATTATTCGTGAAGAGATGGCTTATACTGCTATTAAAGACGCCTTGCTTCAATGGTGGGACTATGAGGCGGGAGTAAGAAGGGACAAGGCTTCGCAAGAGTTTATGCTTGCCAAACGGAAACCGGGCGAGAGTGTCAATATGTTCGCACTCAGGTTGGAACAGTTAGCAAACCGAGCCTACCCCGGTGTTTCCATGCGTGCCCATGACAATTTGCGACGGGCATTCCTACATAATCTGCCAGCAGTAGTGGAACAACGAATGCATGATTATATACTCAACCATGAGGGTGCAACTGGTCAGAAGATGCAATTTGATCAGATAGTCAGGTTGGCAAATCAGCATTGTAATGAGTTGTCAACCGAACAAATCGTCGAAGAACCTGAGGTAATAACTATTTCCCAGGTCAAAACACAACGACAGAAGAGCGATGCCTGGAGTGAGGCGGTCAGAAGATATTCTGACAGGCCAAGGAACTCTACTAGAGCTGTAGTTGAGTCAGCGCCTACCACACCGCCCAAGCCCGCAAATAATCGTTCAGAATATAGGAATAACCGTGGTAATGGTAATTCATCGCCAAGAACCACTGGTAGATCATCAAAATCCGATTTCTTCTGCACGTATTGTGGAAAAAATAATCATACTCTCAGCGATTGCTACACTTATAATGATGTCTGCGCATATTGCAAACAGCAGGGGCATTCTGCAAAAGAATGTTCACAGACAAAGTCAAAGCAATCAAATAATCAGTCCTCACAAGCGGCTCGAACACATATAATGAAATGCCCATACTGCTCTGCAGGACATCTGGGGAAAGATTGTCCCGGCCGTGGAAGCCCCCGATCTAAAGGTCGTGAAAGTCCATTGCCTCAACGAAATAATCAGCGGGGTGTAGTTAATAACACACGCAGTACACGTGACGACTCTCATTAGAAGGAGCTAGTGGCGGAGCACAAGCTTTAAACTGAGTGACTCCGTAGCCATGGGTCAGGCTGCGGAGGTTAGTGATGGTAGCTCCAGTTCAGATGTATTGACCCAAAAACCAAGTGAGACTCCCGAAAATATTCAGATCCTATTTAATCGGGCTGACAGTCAACCCTTATATGTGGATGTCATCCTTGAGGGATATTCGGGCAGACCTTACGATTGCCTAGTTGATAATGGGGCATGTGTAAGCCTAATTAAATCTTCGGTAGTGGATGAGCTCATCGGTTTTCACAAACATGCTTCAACTATTAGAACGATTAGCGGCATTGGTCATACTGCCGTGAAAATTTCACATTTTGTCCTATTAAGTCTTCGTTTTAGAGTGGCTTCAGTACCACTCAAACTGAATTCTACGTTGTCCCATCTAAGTTCCTGGAGGATTCGTTGGTGCTGGGTGTTCCTCTTTTACGAGCAAATAGTCTTCTCCCGGATATGTCTACATATCAGTTATTACTAAGGGATGAAGATAAGTTTCTCGTGGTAGCTTCAGATCCTACCAAAAGTAACACCACTATCGAACCACGAACAATCGAAAATATGGAGGTAGGAGCGCATCAGTGCGGATTTATTTCTATAAATCTATGTAATTTTACATATTCTCTCCAGAACTTCTATTTAGAAGGTCTGAGTGAGGAGAACTTTAATGTGCTACCCGGAATACTCAGTGAAGGCGATTCTTCAGTTGTAGCTGTTTACAACGGTAGCGAATCATCCAGATTCATACCAAAGGGATTCTCAGTGGGGTCTGCTTTTCCTATATCAGAGACCACTGATATTTCCATTTATAATATTCTGTCAAGCGAATTGGAAGATGCTTCTGTGCAGGAAAACTATTGGACGCGAGATAAAATCATGGAAGAGTTTGAATTTTCGGATATTCAGTTGAATGATTCTCAAAAAGATCAGCTTATAAATCTTCTTCAAAAATATTCTGCAGTCCTCAGTACTGGAGATGATGACGTTGGGCTTGCTCATAATGTCCAGCATCACATTGAGCTTACGACCGATAGGCCCATTCATGTGCCGGTTCGGCGGTTCCAAGGACCACTGGCCCAAGAAATTGAGCGTCAGTGTGGTGAGCTTGAAGAGGGTGGAATTATTCGGAAAAGTTACTCTCCATATTCGGCTCCAGTAGTTCCTGTAAGGAAAAAGGACGGTGGTTTGCGTTTGTGTGTGGACTACCGTGCCCTTAATAAACATACTAAGGGAGATGCATTTCCTTTACCTAATTTAATCGATTCCATTTACAATATGGCAGGTGCTCAAATATTCACCACTATCGATTTAGTGCGTGGATATTACCAAATCGAGATGGCAGAAGGTAGTATAGAGAAAACGGCTTTCTCTACACCACTGTCACATTATGAATTTCTTCGTATGCCTTTTGGAGTGAAGGGCGGACCAGCCACTTTTCAGAGAGGTATGATGTTGGCTCTGTCGGGTATCCCATGGTCTGAGGTCATGGCTTATCTTGACGACGTAATTATTCGGTCCAGCACTTTCGAGCAACATATTGTCTCATTAGAAAAGGTATTACGTGCTTTAGATGCTAACGGTTTTAAACTAAAGCCGAGTAAGACAAAGCTATGTCGAGGGTCAGTTGATTTTCTCGGCCATCGAATAGATAGTCGTGGGATTTTGCCTCTCGAAAAAAATCTTTCGGGCGTGCTTGACTTTCCCGTGCCCAGTACGGTCAAACAACTTAGGCAATTTCTGGGGATGGTCAATTTTTATAGACGCCACATCCCACACTGTTCTTCGATAGCGAAACCCTTGTCTTGTCAAACTGGTGGCCGTACAGTACGATGGACGGAGGAGTGTCAAAAAGCTTTTGGCCAACTTAAATCATCGCTGGTTAGTCCAACTTTATTGGCTTTCCCAGACTATAGTCTTAATTCGTCGCCGTTGGAATTATTCGTTGACGCGTCTAATATCGGATCGGGGGCGGTGTTGTCACAGCAGCAGGGGGATGATAATCGACCCATCGCGTTCATTTCCATGACATTTTCCGATGCGCAGCGAAAATATTCCACTGTAGAGCGCGAGTTGGCAGCATTACGGTGGGCCGTCAAAGCATTGAGACCTTTCCTTTGCAATGAAAAAGAATTCATCATTTATAGTGATCATGAGCCGTTGCAGTACTTACATAATATGTCAACCGCAGATGGACGTATTGCACGGACATTAGAAGAACTTTCTGAATACAATTTTCAAATTCGTCATATCAGCGGTAGGAAAAATATTCTTGCAGATGCCTTATCTCGTTCTCCAGTTCCCGCAGCCGAAGATGAGCCTTTAGATATTCCGGTTGAAGAAATCTTCGAGGGAAATTACATCCCACCGGGCTTTAAACAGATCATCATTCCTGGTGGTGGGATTCCTTGTTCCGATGTTTTGGCTTTTGGGCAGAAGGTTCAGAGGAAGCACATGTGGAGATAAGAGAAACGCTGGTAAATAAATTAATTAAAGATCCTCATAAATATAATCTCGGCGGAAGGAATCTGTTAAAGAAACTGAGATTAATGATTTATCCGGGTCAGGTGCCGATACCTGAAGTCATTCAAGTATTCGCGGACGTAATGAAGTGTAAGGTATTAGTGTATTATAATAGCGCCAAACCGTTAGTATATGGTGAGAAATACTCTGACACATGTTATCTTTCTTGTGTATCAGGGATACACTATAATTTATTAATTCCAGAAGGAACATCCGATTCCGCGAATGAAATAATCTCAATTAATTTAGTTAGAATACATTCTCAAACCAATTCACAAATACATAGTACATTATTACACAATTCATCAGTAGATATAGACACTCTTAAACAAAAACAACACACAGATAGAGTTTTGAAGAGTTTAAGTAAAGTAGTCTTAAATAAAGTGCCAAAGACACAGTGGCCTAAGAACTTGACTGCATTCAAGCCGGTTGCTGAGCACATATTCATCACCGAGGGGTTGTTGTTGATTCAACATAGAGGGGAGGATAAATTCATCGTTCCTTTCTCATATATGGTTTCCTTAGCAACACAGTTTCACGTTGATTACGGACATCTGGGGAGAAACAAGTTATTATCTCTTATATATGAGGAACTTTGGAATCCTCGGGTCAATCAAATAGTCACTGACATTTGTAAGTCTTGTCCACATTGTCAAGTGTCGAAGACAAGCACAAATATTGCAAAGCCCCCTATGTTAAAAATAAAATCATCTTTCCCATATGAGTTATTAGCAGTTGACTTGCTGCAGTTGCCACGTACTCGTAGAAATAATAGTTATTGTTTAGTTGCTATTGACCACTTCTCCAAATTCATCAATGTAGTTCCCCTGGTCAATAAAACCAGTCAGGTAGTAGCAAATGCGTTCAAGCATAAAATCTTACCATGTTTAACACATATTCCCGATCGTCTTTTAAGTGATCGTGGTCTGGAGTTTATGGGAGAACCATTTGAAAAAGTATTACAAGAATTTGGGATTAAACATGTGGTAATCTCCAGCCACATGCCACAATGTAATGGGGTTACTGAACGTGTCAACCGTACATTGTTACAGTTATTAAGAACATTGGCTCAGGATAATCCATCAAATTGGGATGATCAATTGCCTCAGGCAGTTATTATATATAATAACACTTGGCATTCAGCTATTGATGCCACACCATCAAATATTCTTCTAAGAACCGCACATTCTTTTCTTAGCAATCCGTGCTTGCAGCAGTTTTGGCGAGACTCTTCAAAACACTTTTCTCCATATAGTGTAGGTAGTAAAGTGGCATATAAAGTTCACATGCCAGGTAATCTCGTCATAAATAAATTCAAAGCACGATATGTAGGACCATTCATTATTCGTCAGGTACATGATAATAGCCTAACATATGAAATAGTTAGGATGAACAACTCAAAATCAATTATTCGAGCTCATTATGCGCAGCTACGTCCATGGTTGGAAGTTCCTCGGTATTTACGAGATAATCATCATTTCAAACAATTGCTTTCATCGGAGTTGCAGGAGGATAGTTCAACGACTCAAGTAATAGAAATGAACGAGGAATCTGAAAGCCTGGACAATGATCATAGTCAAGTTGTTGAGCCGGATATATTCGATTCGTCAGAATCGGATTTTGAAGAGAATGATTTCTTGGGGTTCGAAATAAATTCACCATTATCAATAGACGAATATGTTAGTTTAGGTAGTAGATATTCGCAAGTTAGGATTCCTGATATTACAGTACCAGTCACAACTAGGTTAGAAACATCTTCATATATCGCCTTTCCAAAACATTAATCGAACACCTACAATTACATCTATGCACACTACTCTTGTGGTTCCTGGTTGCCAGTCGGTGGAAACATGTTCGAGTGGAAATCAGGTGGTGGGTGAGAGTGCTGTTGAGGATCGTGTGAATGAAATGTACGAAAGGGACTCTAATTCAACAATTAATTCTACTATTGGGAATAATCGTCGTATGTCAGCTGATTTTGCAATTCTTCGTTTTCACTGTCGAAGTACAGGGGAGTCAGTTGTCAGTGACAATGGTTTAATATCTGAAGAGGATTCAGATTCATAATCTTTATGTGAATCAGTTTTTGAAGGTTTTACTGAGGGAAGGGGAAATATTCGCGATATTAGGGATATTCTTAATCCTGATTCATCCTCATATAATCTTGGTTTTCCTGAGGACACTTTATCATCATTGGTGAACATAGCGAAACTATGGAGTGCACTCTTGATGAATATATTGAAGATTCATATATTCTTTCCCCTGAACTTGAAATGCGAACCAAGGTTGTCACACTATAGTTACCACAACCATTAGTAATGTGGTATGGTCCCAAACCCGTTCACATGGCCCAGTTCCCGATCATATTCATGTTCTTACAAATCCCTTAGAGTATAAGAGAAAGTAATATCATTTCTATATTGCATGAAAATAATAACCTTTATTATTAAATAAAATTCCCATACAAGAACAGTTGTACATAAAAGTTAATCTATAGCTTGTGTTGCAAAAATCTAAGGTATTATTTTATTTTAAGAATTTATTAATTTATATTTGTTTCCAAACTGTGATTTATGTTTGTTTGCCTTTTTTTAAAGAAGCGCATGGTACCTATGCTTATTTACCATTTATTTATCACATCTTTATGCTTATTATTTTTTTGATAATTGACATTTAAGGTGAAACGCGTTGCAAAAGTTTTATTATGCTGATTTCCTTTTGCTTTATTAATATGTATTAATGTACTAATGCTTTGAAAACCTTTTCAGTGTATTATTCATTTATTTTTCATTGCTTTGATAAAATTGTAACGGATATCTACAAGTATTTATTCTCTTTCCAGATGGTACATATTCTTGTTATTGGAGATTCGGAGGTG
>SEYY01007304.1:0-10000 GCA_009176605.1 Armadillidium nasatum
ATCATTCAGTTTTTTTCGGGAAGGGACTCGGAACATCTAAGCATTCCAACTTCGGAAGTCTCTATATACCACTTTTAAAAAAACATTGATAAATAGTATGTAAAACCCGGAGCGAGCGAAGCGAGCGAGTATGAGAACATTCCCTCATTTTAGCGAGCGCAGCGAGCGAAAATGAGGGGATGTTCTCGTACCCGGGTTTTACATACTACTTATATATATATATATATATATATATATATATATATATATATATATATATATATATATATATATATATATATATATATATATATATATATATATATATATATATATATATATATAAAAATTATATATTACATTCATTTTTATAGTTAAATAAATAATTTAATAAATTTTCGAAAGCCCATCTACATATATTCAGCATGAATAGCCAAAGTTATTTTTGTGATTTCATGTAGAATAGAGTTGAAAAGTCAAAGCAAATTGCAATATAATATACAAACATAGAACGCCTTTTGTATTTCTTAATAATTTGAAAATTTTTCTTTTTATGATTGAGAATTTTATTTTCACCGGATGTTCGGCCTGATGGTCCGGATAACAACAGTGCAGTAACAGAATATCAAATCAATTCCTAATATATGTATATATCTATATATATATATATATATATATATATATATATATATATATATATATATATATATATATATATATATATATATATATATATATATATATATATATATATATATATATATTATATATATATATAATATATAATATTATAATATATATATTATATATATATATATATATATATATATATATATATATATATATATATATATATATATATATATATATATATATATATATATATGCGTGTGAAACATTAGAAGCCATTAAAATATGAAAATAAATTTTCCGGAGCCTTTCCCCTTCTGCCACATCATTCTGAACCTGAGGAGATTTTCATGTTAAAAAGAAATTCATTTTTATATTTTAGTTGGTTTTAATGTTTTATATACAAATAAACACGATAGTCACTGTATTGAATTTCACGAGCACATTCACTCAGACACCCACATTTATATACAGAATATATATATATTAGGGTTGGCCGAGCTCCGGAATTTTCCGCACCGCACCGCACCACACCGCACCAGGTCGTCGTGCACCGCACCGCACCAGTTGGCGTTCATTGCGCACCACACCGCACCGCACCGGAAGCAAAATGCAGTGCACCGCACCGCACCGCACCAGCTGTAAAGCACAGGAAGCTAAATGCTGTGCACCGTACCGTACCGAAATCAGCGCACCACGCAACCGCACCGCACCGACATATACAATTGAAAGCATATATATATATATATATATATATATATATATATATATATATATATATATATATATATATATATATATATATATATATATATATATATATATATATATATATATATATATATATATATATATAGAGAGAGAGAGAGAGAGAGAGAGAGAGAGAGAGAGAGAGCTACTAAAATTCCACCAGAGTTAGGGGGTAAGACGGAAGCCTGGTCACGTTTGAACGTGTGTAAGTCATTGGAAGTTTAAAAAATAGAAGAAGGGAGTGTGTTCAAGACTTTACCAGTAGAGTACATGTAGGACAGAGCATAGCGGTTAAGTCTGGGGTCAGAGAGTTGGACAGAGAAAGGACGAGACTGTGTAGAAAGTCGAGTCGCACGAGCCCTTCTCGGTGGAGGAGGTATGTGACGAGAGAGTTCAGAAGAGCAGTGTCATTGTAATAGCGATATTATAGAGAGTGACGCAACAATTCGAAGCGCAGAAAGAGATTGAAGAGAGTTAGTAAGAGCAGGAGAGTTGATGAGACGAAATGCCCTAGACTCCACCTTCTTTAGGAGAGCTGTATGTATTGGAACCAACCCAGATGTGCGAAGCATACTCCATACAGGGGCGAACAACACCCCTTTACACAGCAAGCAAATGGGGTGGAGTGAAGAAATACTGAAGGCGCCTCAGAACACCCAACCTCTTAGAAGCTTGTTTAGAAAGAGAGGTAATGTGATCTTTCCAAGAAAGATCACGAGAAAAGGAAACACCGAGAATATTAAGAACAGATGAAGGTCTGAGTTGAGTGTTTTCGAAGAAGATATCATAGTTGTATGGAAGATTGTGTCGAGTGGAGAGATGGAGGAATTGAGTTTTTGAGGCATTGAAACAACCATGTTTTCTCTGCCCCAATTTGAAATACGAGATAGATCAGAGGTCAGCTGCTCCAAGGCAACCCTCCTTGAAAAGAGTAATGAAGGGTGGAGTCATCAGCATAGGAGTGGATAGGAGATGAAGTAACAGAGAGAAGGTCATTAATGAAAACTAGAAAAAGTGTTGGGGATGGAACAGATAGTTGAGGAACACCACTATTAATAGATTTATAGGATGAACGGTAGCCGTCTATAACACAGAAAGGAAATCATAGAGAAGGCCACAGAGAGAAGGGTAGATTCCGAAAGAGGGAAGTTTGGAAATCAAAGCTTTGTGCCAGACTCTATCGAAAGCTTTCGATATGTCCAGCGCGACAGCAAAAGTTTCACCGAAATGCCGAAGAGTGGAGGACCAAGAGTCCGAGAGAAGGGAAAGAAGATCACCAGTAGAGCGTTTCTTACGAAAGCCATACTGGCGATCAGAGATAAGATTAGAAGAATTGAGATGTTTCCAAATCTTCCTGTTAAAGATAGATTTGAAAACTTTAGAAAAACGGAAGTTAAAGAAATTGGACGGTAGTTAGAGCGTTGAGAGGGGTCCCCCTTCTTTGGCACAGGCTGAATGAGCGCACGTTTCAAGAAAGAAGGGAAGGTTGAAGTAGAAAGACATAGGCGAAATAGTTTACCAAGGCATTGGTGCAAACTCGGAAGCACAAGTTTTGAGAACCACAGGAGGGATACCATCAGGATCGTATGCCTTCTTAGTGTTAAGTTCAGAGAGAGCAGAAATGACATCTTTAGAAGAAATTACAATTTTAGGCATAAAAGAGTTAGAGGGGGTTGAAGGAGTAGGAACAGCTCCGGAATTGTCTAAGGTTGAATGAAAGGCAAAAGTTTGAACAAAGAGTTCAGCTTTAGAGGAGGGCAAAACGGCAATTGAACCGTCAGAAGATACTAGAGGAGGGAAAGAGGAAGAAGCAAGCAAAGTTAGAGTTGACATTTTTGGCAAAATGCCAAAAAGGGCGAGAGAAAGAGGAGCCAGAAAGATTATTGAATTTTCTACGGAGAAAAGAGTTTTTAGTATCTCGAAGAATAGATTTTGCTCGATTCCGGGATGAAATATAAGTTGAGTGAGTTTCTGGAGTTTGAAGACGACGGTATTCCCTAAAGGCAGCATCCCTGAGGCGAATAGCACGAGAACAGAGTTAAACCAAGGTTTGTTAGGTTTAGTTGAAAGGAAAGAATATGGAATGTACGCCTCCATGCCAGAGAGAATCACCTCCGTTATGCGCTCTTCACACTCCGAGGAACCCCTCCCACGGAAACAGTAATCATTCCTTGGAAAATCAGAAAAGTACGACCGCAAGTCAGACAAGTTAGTGGCACCGAAATGCCATAAACGTCTCCTCGACGAAGGCGGGGGCCATTTCTTGTGGAAGACTTGAAGTGACAGAACAAGATACAGAGATAAGAAGGTGATCGGATGAACCCAGAGGAGGAAAGAGTTTTACAGTATAAGGAGAAGGATAAGAAGTTAGGAAAAGATCTAGTATGTTGGGTTCATCACCATCGGGTAGGGAGGTGCACCAACTGCTCAAGGTTGTTTTGGATAGAAAATTGGTAGGCGAGTTCACCAGCTGGATCATGAGAACTAGATGAAAGTCATTGGCGGTGGTGAACATTGAAATCACCTAAAATGATGATTTCGGAGAAAGGAGAAGAAGGAAGAATGTGTTCTATTTTGGAGTTAATATAGTCGAAGAATTTTGGATAGTCTGTAGAGTTAGGAGACAAGTAGACAGAACAAATGAATTTAGTTTTGGAGTTCCAAAAAGTTTAAGCCATAAAGTAGAGAATTCAGAAGATTCCAAATTAGAGACACAAGAAAGGACAACATCATTGTGCACGTATGCGCAATATCCGCCTTTGGCTGAAAATTGAGGATATATACTCAACAACAATTAATTAATGCTAGGAGAGTGACCCTATAGTAGTCATCTTCTGGTCTTTCTCTCAGAGGGGAGAGAAAACATGGGAATTTTCAATCACCAAAACTCTGATCCTCCATCTTTCTACTCGATACAACATTCAATGCAATTCTGACATCGCCATTCAAACTTTCGTCTGTCCTTAAATATTCTCGCTATTTCTTTTTCTCGTAAATCTTTCTTTAAAGGATTACAATACTTCTCTATGAAAACAAGCTTCTATGATGTTTAATATTCTGGAGCTCCTTTGAAATTTGTTTACTTTTCACAGGTGTCTTGTTTTCACTATATAGGAGTACGTTTCACACATCTGGGATAGTCCCACTCATGTTGCTCTTGAAAAGATAGAATCAATGTCTTTTCAGTTCTTTCACACTAATTCTCTTCAATCTCTTTGCGCACGTCAAATTTCTGTTACTTTCCATTCTATCGCTCATTACAACAGCACTGCTCTTTTGAACTCTACTATCGCATACCTCCTTCAATGAAACAGGATAGTGAGACACGTCTTTTTACAATCTATTTCATTTTTCTGTCGAGGAAATTTCGAGAGGAAATGAGGAAGGTGGAATAAAGATAGTAACTTTAACTCTTCTGTCATGATACCTCGAAAACATGAACAATTTCAATTATATATATTATATATATATATATATATATATATATATATATATATATATATATATATATATATATATATATATATATATATATATATATATATATATATATATATATATATATATATATATATATATATATATATAAAATCTGACAAACAGATAATTATCGCAGGATACATCAACTTCGGTGCGGTGCGCACCAGAGGCTGCACCACGCACCGCACCGCACCGCACCGTTGATTTTCCTTTGCGCACCGCACCGCACCGCACTTTTATTTTTTCTTTCGCACCGCACCGCACCGCACCGGGTTGCTGAAAATGTGTTGCGCACCGCACCGCACCGCACCAAAATGACCGCACCACGCACCGCACCGCACCGCACCCGGTGCGTCGGCCAACCCTAATATATATATATATATATATATATATATATATATATATATATATATATATATATATATATATATATATATATATATATATATATATATATATATATATATATATATATATATATATATATATATATATATATATATAGAAAAAGAAACAATGCAATAAATATGTAATAACTGAAATGGGTAAATAAAGATCGTTAACTTAGAGATCAAAAGAAAGGTTCGACTTCAGTGATTAAATACAGCGGGTCCCTTCCTCAGAATTTATCATTCGTCATCGCAGCTTCTACGTCCTATTTACTAACGCAGATGGTGGAGAAATTATGGTTTACTTTAGCATTATTTTAAAGTCTTCTGATTGAAATAATAATTCTTTTTTTTTAAGTTCTCTTGCAAATCTATTTTTTGATGTTCTTATATTAATAATTTCTCTTTTATGATCAAATTAAATAAACGTCAAAAAATACAAGGTTGTTCAGCAGGGTTAAAGGAATAAATATTCTTCCACGCCTCATTCCAAAAAAGAAACAATGTTTCAGGAGCTGTTTTTGCTCCTTATATATAATCTTAATTCTGAACATATGTATATACACACATACAAACACACATACATACACGCACACACCACACACACACACACACACACACATATATATATATATATATATATATATATTATATATATATATATATATATATATATATATATATATATATATATATATATATATATATATATATATATATATATATATGTCAAAAAAAAAAAAAAAAAAAACACATGCATTTTAAACTTATCAATAACTCGACAATTATCCAACGGGGCTAGTTCAAAATTAGATAAGAGCATAATTGATGGTTTATTTATATTTGAGAAAATTTTAAAAATTCTAACTTTATTTGTTTATTTTTTATGATTTTTTTCAAGCTATATTAAAAGCATAATTTCATTGTTTTTTTTTCAGAAATTTTATATCCTTAAGATAATGCCTTTTACCGAAGAAGATAAAATCCTTATTAAACATTATCGAATGGAGAAGAAGTATGGCAGAATGAAATTATTACATGAATTCTCTCACAAAGGATGGACTTTAGGGGGTTTAAAATTGATGAAACGGCAAGCATTAAATGGAACTTCCGCGTCCTGCTTTTCCAAACACTCTAACTAACTAATTTAGTTCAGCATCCTTGATAATAGGTTGATTTACAAATTGTTATTTTCAGTAAGAAAAGAGAAATTATAATGACAAAAATGCTCAAAAGAGAAGAATGGAGTAAAAATTGAGTTGATAAAAGTAAAAAATTTAATTTAACTATTTTTTTTGCAATTAGGATAATAAAAATCAAATTTTAACTTTTCTTTTAACCTAGGCATGTAGGATCTATATAGGTCTTTAGGGATGGGAAGTGCCCCACCCCCTTCACTGACTATGGACTAAATACAGAGATTTTGTTCCATTTGATAATATTTATCATTGCTGTGATCTAACTGCTTAGCATTCTGTTTGAAAAGCATAGACCTGCTAACAAGGTCACTTACGTTTAGTTCAGCATGCTCAGTCAAATCGTTCGTCTTTAAACCTTTGGGATAATAGGTTTAATCCTAGTTTGATAAATATAATATATCCTGCTCTTCTTTGGTGTATTTTATTTCTAAACCTTCTTTACGATGAGAAACAGGTATTCTCGCCAGCCGAAAGAATATCAGTTGTTTCAGTGTTGAGTTTATTCTTTGAAAAACTGGACACTTATTTTATCATACAAAAGCAACACCCGCTGAAATTGTGATAGACTCAGGGCAAGTCATGTGAACTGCGCCCATTAAACTATTTCATAAGAGCTGCAAAAGACATCGAAGATGGATTTTATTAATTTAGTAAGTCACTTAAATTTGAGAGACAAGTTTGACAACAAATATAAAGAACACAGTACCTCTTTCATGATCAGCAACAACCCACCCAAAATACTTGTAATAAGAAACTATTTTTGATTTGATAAATTGTCTTTACTATAATTTCAGGGCAAGTGGCACTTTTATCGAAAAAGCATTGACGTTTCTGTATTTACACATTTTTTAGTTTATTATAAGAGCAAACGAAAATTTTATACAATGATGTGTTTGATTACGTTCGGTTCAACTGGCACTCACTGAGCTAGTGCTTTAGCGGTGATATTATTGGACTAAACAACACGTGTTCCTCATTTCGTAAAAAGGACTATACATAAAGTTTTTTTTCGCATAAAATAACTACTAGAAATTTTTTGTTTTATTTTCGTGTTCAAAACAAAGGAATTTTTCCAAATTTAATAATATTGTAAAATAGTTTCATTAGACCAAGATTGTCTAATTTCCACTTCGCTACTCTGGACATCAGCAAAATCTCATTGAAAAATCTATTATTTTAAATTAAACCTTTCAGTAAAGTTAAAAATTCATCATTAACTGTTTTCGAGCAAACTTAATACTGCCTCTTCAGTTTCTCAGTGTGCCTAAGTTGGATAAAGAAGCATTAACTATCAATTTACGTTACCATCCTAAAGTGAGTTAATTATCACAGAGACATGATTTGACGAAAATTTTGTCTTTGTGAGGCCAAATTATTTGCTTTTAAGAAGAACAGAAATTGTCTTGAAAATTGGGAATTGTTAAAAGATATTTCTAGAATGATGGTCCATTCCTGAGACATCATGCCAAATCCTAATTTGCTAAGATATTTCTTTGAAGGTTAAAGCGTACTTCAAAAAAAAAAAAAAAAAAAAATAATAATAAATAATAATAATAATAGGAAAAAAATTCTTCATTAAAGTAATAATTCTCCACCCCCTAAAGTATGGTGTTGGATGTATCATTTCCATTGCAGGAGTGCCAGGTTCGAACACGAAATAGGTTTTTCTCTTGATATTTATTTATCTTATAATATATATATATATATATATATATATATATATATATATATATATATATATATATATATATATATATATATATATATATATATATATATATATATATATATATATATATATATATATATATATATATATAAAATTTAAAGGGATAAACATTTAAACATGATTTAAAGGTCCAAACTTTTTCCAAGAAAAAATCTTGAATTTTGAAACCGAATTATTTGTCATTTTATCCACTGTTACTCGACCGTCTTTTGGGTTCCTTGAAGCGCACGTATTTTGTAAAGGTTGATGCAACCTCATCGTATTCCTTTGACGCGCCTCACTTCTACTTTCTGACGATATAATCATAAGGATGAATATTACTGCAGCGTAAAAGGAAATTACAATCTGAAATAAAGATAAAAAAATTAAAGAAAATGATCAATTTTTTGCCAAAAAAAAAAAAAAAAAAAAAAAAAAAAATATTATATATATATATATATATATATATATATATATATATATATATATATATATATATATATATATATATATATATATATATATATATATATATATATATATATATATATATATATATATATATATATATATATATATATATATATATATATATATATATATATATATATATATATATATATATATATATATATATATATATATATATATATATATATATATACATCAGAGTTTAAACTGTTTAATGTATTTGATCTGCGAGAGAGTTAGCAGACCTTAATTATTGATATATATATATATATATATATATATATATATATATATATATATATATATATATATATATATATATATATATATATATATATATATATATATATATATATATATATATATATATATATATATATATATATATATATATATATTGATGAAAGGAACTCTTTCTATGCAACAATACAACATATCAATATATTGACTCAGTCATTCATTTTACTTCAACAAAAGACAGCTTGTCAATTTGAAACAAAATAGAATTGGACAAGGTTTCTCAAATGGAAAATGGACAAAAAAAAGAATGGAAAACAATTGAGGAAAAATGAATTAAAAAAATAATAAATAAATAAAAAGTTAAAGGAAAAAAAAAAATTATCAAAGTGGTGGTCGATCGATCAATAGAAATGGAAGCCATTCTTTGCAAACAGTTCATTTAAAAGTTAATATTAAAAAATGAAATAATGGTAATAATAATAATAATAATAATAATGATAATAATAATAATAATAATAATAATAATAATAATAATAATAATAATAATAATAATAATAATAATAGTAATAATAAAAATAATAATAGCAATAATAATAATAATAATAATAATAATAATAATAATAATATATAATAATAATAATAATAATAATAATAATAATAATAATAATAATAATAATAATAATAATAATAATAATAATAATATAATAATAATAATAATAATAATAATAATAATAATAATAATAATAAAATAATAATAATAATAATAATAATAATAATAATAATAATAATAATAATAATAATAATAATAATAATAATAATAATAATAATAATAATAATAATAATAATAATAATAATAATAATAATAATAATAATAATAATAATAATAATAATAATAATAATAATAATAATAATAATAATAATAATAATAATAATAATAATAATAATAATACCACTTACGATAATAAATAAAATTAATAATAATAAAAATAGTAATAATAATAATTTCAAAAATAATAATAATAATAATAATTATAATAATAATGTCAATAATAATAATTTAAATAAAAATAATAATAATAATAATATTATTATTATTAATGATACTACTACCACTACCATTAATAATAATAATAATAATAATAATAATAATAATA
>SEYY01007304.1:15000-17500 GCA_009176605.1 Armadillidium nasatum
ATAACTCGTCCAAATCGTCGGACACTATAAATCGAAATCGATTAAAGGGATATATATCGGGGGGGGGGGCCATAGACAAATGTTCGTGTGCCATGCATCATAAAATACTAGGGCTTACGTATCGATTGTATCGAAATAAAAAAAATACGATGTTGGTCAAACAGCCGACACATTTTTTTTGACTTAAAAATCGACACGTTGAAATTTGAAAAGTGATCGACACATTTTTTTCAAAAGTGTCGGCCCTTTGACCTGTCGACTACTTTTCCTGTCGACGATTTGGGTATAAAATATATATATATATATATATATATATATATATATATATATATATATATATATATATATATATATATACACTCCTACGCCGATGCTTCATTCCTCATTACTCTTCTCTTTTCAATTTGAAAGACAGAAAAATCATAGTTGTTTTGAACGACTTAAACACCCAGTTCCTCTACATCTCTACTCGACACAGCCTTCCACGAACAATGATATCTTCTTCGAAAACGCACAACTCAAGCCTTCATCTCTCCTTAATATTCTCAGTGTATCTTTTTCTCGTAATCTTTCTTGGAAGAATCGTATTATTTCTCTTTCTAAACAAACTTCTAAGATGCTGGGTGCTCTGAGAAGCCTTCAGAATTTCTTCAGTTCTCCAGTCTAAAGATTTTCCTCTTATCAGTTTTTTTCGCTCTCACTAACTCTCTCCAGTCTCTTTCAACCTGTCGAATTGTTACGTCACTCTCTCTCTCTCTCTTTCTCTCTCTCTTTATGCTATCGCTATTACAACGGACACTGCTCTTCAGAACCCTCACGTCGTATACCTCTTCCACAGAGAAGGGCTCAGGCCACACGATTTTCGACACAGTTTCTTCATTTCTTTATTCATCTCTTTCATCCAAAACTGAACCGCTATGCTCAATATTTCATGTGCTTTACTGTTAAATTCTGGAACGCATTCCCATTATCTATTTTTTCAATATCCATCGACTTATATACCTTCAAACGACGTGATTCAGGACATGTCGGCCTTTAATTGGATTTTCATTTTGATAATTCCCAATCTGTATAAGTAATCCTCTGTCCTTTGCCCACCAGAAGGTGATATATATATATATATATATATATATATATATATATATATATATATATATATATATATATATATATATATATATATATATATATATATATATATATATCCTCTAGTGGGGGCAGATAGAGGACAACTTATACCACCAGAGTTGGGAATTATCAAAATAAGTGTTCAATAAAAGGCCGACATGTCCTGAATCACTCCGTTTGAAGGTATGCAAATCAATGGATGTTGAAAAAAATAGATAAATGGAGTGTATTCCAGAATTATATATATATATATATATATATATATATATATATATATATATATATATATATATATATATATATATATATATATATATATATATATATATATATATATATATATATATATATATATATATATATATATATATATATATATATATATCGTAAAGAAATGCATTTTAAAAATGAAGAATCTTCATGAAATCAAGTGAAAATAGTTGAAAATATTGAAGAAAATTTTTTTTTTGAAACCTTAAAAAAAAAAAAAAAAAAAAAAAAAATTGAAACCTTTTAAGAATATTGATATAAAAAGCAATATCGGTTTGAAAGATTTGTTTCCAAGCTTTATTGGATTCAGTGATGCAAAAATTTTATTTTTTTCTAAATAAAATTTAGAATTACTTTAAATAAAAATTTTATTCCTAAAAAATTGTAGATTTTGTAGAAAATAAAGAAGCAATCAATGAGCGTTTGGGTAATATTCTTTAAACTGAAGATTTTAATTTATATATTTGCACAGGACTTTTGTTTTATTTATTTATTTATTTTTAAATATTCTACTTAAAGTCTTCAGGTCTAAACTGACAGAAACAAATTTTTGTCTTTTAATAAGAGAGGATATGGTCCTTTCAAATCCCAAATTAATAATAATAATAATAATAATAATAATAATAATAATAATAATAATAATAATAATAATAATAATAATAATAATAAAAAAAAAACATTTTATTCAGGTAAAAAGAAAGTAATTTACAATAGTGTACAAAATAAGAATATATATATATATATATATATATATAAGTATATAATATATATATATATATATATATATATATATATATATATATATATATATATATATATATATATATATATATAATTTCTTCCTTTTTAACTGAAAAGGGCTTCTGGGGTGATGAAATCGTACTCTGAGTTCATAATAATAATAAAAATAACAATAATAATAATAATAATAATAATATAATAATAATAATAATAATAATAATAATAATAATAATAATAATAATAATAATAATAAATTTTGGAGGTTGTGAAAAGAATATATTTTTGAAAGTAATATTATATAAAAAAAATAAGTGCAATGCTCTTTCCATTTGTCTAAAACTTGTTGTATCCAATTCACAAA
>SEYY01007305.1:5000-12492 GCA_009176605.1 Armadillidium nasatum
TCAGTTTACCGCTGAACCACTTATAATAATAATAATTCCAGAAATAATAATAATAATAGTCAATAATAATAATTATTCTAGAACCATTATTATATTAATAATAATAATAACAATAATAATAATAATAATAATAATAATAATAATAATAATAATAATAATAATAATAATAATAATAATAATAATAATAATAATAATAATAATAATAATAATAATAATATAATAATAATGAATAATAATAATAATAATAATAATAATAATAATAATAATAATAAGAAGAAGAAGAAGAAGAAGAAGAAGAAGAAGAAGAAGAAGATTCTAGAATTATTATTCTTATAAAAATAATTTTAGAAATAATAATTGTGATAGAAATCAACAATAATAGTTGTTCTTCTAGATGAAGAAGAAGAAGAAGAAGAAGAAGAAGAAGAAGAAGAAGAAGAAGAAGAAGAAGGAGGAGGAGGAGGAGGAGGGGGAAGGGATTAACGGAACGGAAAGGAGACAAAAAGAGACGTAAAAGAAAAGGAGATTCTTGATAATGAGTTTATGGGAGAAAAAAACAAATAGCAAAGGTTCAAAGTGCGCAACTTTTAGCACAAAATTCACTTCCATTGATGTTGGTATCCTTTTTATTTGTAAATGGTTTTGGGAAGTGTGGAATCGGAACAGGAAGACATCCCACTGTAATACCACAGAGAAGGCTACCGTGGTGGTAGCCTTCTCTGTGGTATGACTAGTAATCAGTAGTAGTAGTAGTAGAAGTAATTTATAAAAATATATTAGAAATAGAAATAAAAATAATAATAATAATAATAAAAATATTTAATAATAATATTATTAATAATAAAAATAATAATAATAATAATAATAATAATAATAATAATAATAATAATAATAATAATAATAATAATAATAATAATAATAATAATAATAATAATAATAATAATAATAATAATAATAATAATAATAATAATAATAATAATAATAATAATAATAATAATAATAATAATAATAATAATAATAATAATAAATAATAATAATAATAAAAATTATAAATATATATAATATATATATATATATATATATATATATATATATATATATATATATATATATATATATATATATATATATATATATATATATATATATATATATATATATATATATATATATATATATATATATATATATATATATATATATATATAGGGGGAGGACGTAGCGCCGTCCGAAGCGATGTAAGTACCCCCCATTGGGCATAACCCACGGAGTGATGGGATGGGCTAGACCATTCCGTTTCATTCCGTTGCCCTTTGGTTCGTTCCTTTTCGCGTTTCACCTTCTCAGGGGGTCTCTAGTGTACCTCCGCCCCACTCTGGAGTGTCTATGCTCCAACTACCACTCCACCTCAATTCTTCACACGTTCCCACATTTTACAAGCTCTTACTCTTACATTACCTTTATAAAACAATTCAAAATGGCGAAACCTACAACTGCCTCGGAGATGCTGCGAGGGCGGCGTCCAAAGAATGCCCCTCATCCACCCCTCACCCCATCATCACTTGGGAGTTTGCGGCCTCCGATGATGGGGATGGTGCCGCCATGACCCGGCGTCCGTCGTGCCCCGGTGCACGGTCTTCTTTTTTCATTAATTTCTGTAACATTCGCGGCCTTTTTTCTAATTTCCCCGTTGTTGAACACCATCTCTCTTCTTCTAAACCTCATCTCTTTTTTCTAACCGAAACTCAGTTTCTTGAGTATGCTGACAGCAAACCTTATTCTGTTACCTCCTACTGTCTCTATCCTCAATTTTCAGCCAAATGCGGTTGTTGCGCATATGTGCGCAACGATATTATTTGCTCTCGTGTCTCTAATTTGGAGTCTCCTGAATTCTCTACATTATGGATAAAACTCTCTTGCGATTCCACTACTAAATTTATTTGTTCTATTTATTTATTTCCTAATTCTAATGACTATCCAAAATTCTTCGACTATTTAAACTCCAAAATAGAGCACATTTTATCTTCTTCTCCTTCCTGTGAAATCATCATTTTATGTGACGTCTCTGGCACTTCGGTACTGCTAACTGGTCTGACCTGCGGTTGTACTTCTCTGATTTCCCATGGAATGATTATTGTTTTCGTGGGAAGGATCCCTCGGAGTGTGCAGAGCGCATAACTGAGGTGATTCTCTCTGGTATGGACGCGTACATTCCATATTCTTTCCCTTCTACTAAACCTAACAAACCTTGGTTTAACTCAACTTGTTCTCGCGCTGTCCGACGCAGGGACGCTGCCTTCGGAGATTACCGTCGTCTTCAAACCCCTGAATCCCAATCAACTTATATTTCATCTCGAAATCGTGCAAAATCTATTCTTCGAGATACCAAAAACTCTTTTCTCCGTCGCAAATGCAATAATCTTTCTGGTTCCTCTTCCTCTCGCCCTTTCTGGCATTTTGCAAAAAAAAAAAATGTCAACTCTATCTTTGCTTCTTTCTCTTTCTCTCCTCTAGTTTCCTCTGATAGTACAACAGCCATTTTACCTTCTACTAAACCTGAACTCTTCGCTCAATCTTTTGCTTCTAATTCTACCTTAGACGATTCCGGAGCTATTCCTCCTCCTTCAACCCCCTCCAACTCTTTTATGCCTAATATTATAATTTCTTCTAAAGATGTCATTTCTGCTCTCTCTGAGCCTAACACTAAGAAGGCTTATGGTCCTGATGGTATTCCTCCTGTGGTTCTCAAAACTCGTGCTTCCGAGCTTGCACCCTGCCTTGGTAAACTATTTCGTCTTTGCCTTTCTACTTCGACCTTCCCTTCCTGCTGTAAACGTGCGCTCATTCAGCCTGTGTCGAAGAAGGGGGATCCCTCTCAGCCCTCCAACTATCGTGACCTTCTCTCTAATTTCCTTTCCGGTCGTTCTATATCAGCTGTTGTAGACGGCCACCGTTCTTCCTATAAATCTAGAGATAGTGGTGTTCTTCAAGGATCTGTCCTTTCTCCAACTCTTTTCCTAATTTTTATCAATGACCTTCTCTCTATTACTTCGTTTCCTATACACTCCTATGCCGATGACTATACCCTACATTACTCCTTTCAATTTGAAAGACTTCCCTCCCAACATCAGTTGATAGATTCAAGAAGGATGGCCTTGGAGCAACTGATCTCTGATCTTTCTCGTATTTCAAGTTGGAGCAGAGAAAACATGGTCATTTTCAATGCCTCAAAAACTCAACTCCTCCATCTTTCTACTCGACACAATCTTCCACACAACTATGATGTCTTCTTCGAAAACACTCAACTCAAATCTATATCTGTCCTCAATATTCTTGGAGTTTCTCTTTCTCGTGATCTTTCTTGGAAAGATCACATTATTCTTCTTTCTAAACAAGATTCTAAGAGGTTGGGTGTTCTGAGGCGCCTTCGTGGTTTTTTTTACGCCACCACAGTTGCTTGCTCTGTATAGGGGTGTTGTTCGTCCCTGTATGGAGTATGTGTCGCACATCTGGGGTGGTTCCACATAAACAGCTATTCTTGAAAAGGTGCAGTCTATGGCTTTTCGTCTCATCAATTCCCCTGCTCTTATTAACTCTCTCCAGTTTCTTCCCGTCGAATTGTTGGATCAATTTCTCTATACTATCGCTATTACAACGGACATTGCTCATCTAAACTCTCATGTCGCATACCTCCTCCATTGAGAAGAGCTCGCGAAACACGACTTTCTACACAGTCTCATTCTTTCTCTGTTCAACTCTCCGAAAACAGATTTAACCGCTATGCTCACTCATACATGTCCTCTATCTGTTTTCCAAACCTCCTTTAATATGTACACTTTTAAACGCCGTGTATCGGGTCACGTTGGCCATTAGTGACCAGATTCTGAATGTTCCCCAACTCTGGTGGAATTTGGTAGGCTTCCGGCCTTTGCCCACCAGAGGAGACATATATATATATATATATATATATATATATATATATATATATATATATATATATATATATATATATATATATATATATATATATATATATATATATATATATATATATATATATATATATATATATATATATATATATATATATATATATTACCCCTTATTGAAGCAAACAACGAATATTTGACACTGTTTATTCTTAGATTTATAAACGTGAGATGTTAAATTAATGCTATTCTTCACAAATTTTTATTTTCTTATTTGATTGAGCTTTCGTGCTTTGTTTACAAGTCACTTCTTCAGAATGGATAGTTTTCTTCAGTGTTGCTGGAAGTTAGGATCGTCTGGCAACACCGGGATGTTGAAGTGGCAACCTTGGTAAATTTTTAAGGGTTTTCTTCAAGCCTATGGATTTATTTAAGTATATATTTATGGTATTGTCTATTGTAGGTTCTCCTTTTATTAGGTTCATGTTATTTGTATTTTTTATGAGGAATGATTCAGTTATTTTTCTGGTATTTGTATTATGTATTGTTTTTATTAGCTGTGTGTCTTTTAGATTTGGTATGTGGTTATGAGTTCTTCGATGATTAGTAAGTGAGGAAGGAAGCTCAATCAAATAAGAAAATAAAAATTTGTGAAGAATAGCATTAATTTAACATCTCACGTTTATAAATCTAAGAATAAACAGTGTCAAATATTCGTTGTTTGCTTCAATAAGGGGTAATAAAAGAATAAATCAAAATTTACGGTTTTTATTAGTAAATTATAAAGGATATATATATATATATATATATATATATATATATATATATATATATATATATATATATATATATATAATATATATATATATATATATATATATATATATATATATATATATATATATATATATATAATATATATATATATATATTATATATATATATATATATATATATATATATATATATATATATATATATATATATAATATATATATATATATATATATATATATATATATATATATATATATATATAATATATATATATATATATATATATATATATATATATATATATGTCTTATCTATTTGAACCTTCCCTTCTTGCTGGAAACGTGCGCCCATTCAGCCTTTTCCGAAGAAGAGTGATCCCTCCCAACCCTCTAACTACGGTTCCATTTCTTTAACTTCAGTTAAAGTTTTTGAATCTATCCTTAACAGGAAGATTTGGTCCTCCACTCTTCGGCATTTCGGTGAATCTTTTGCTGTCTTGCTGGACTTATCGAAAGCTTTCGATAGAGTCTGACACAAAGCTTTGATTTCCAAACTTCCCTCTTTCGAAATCTTTCCTTCTCTCTGTGATCTTCCTTCTGATTTCCTTTCTGGTTGTTCTATAGCAGCTGTTGTAGACAGCAACCGTTCATCCTAAAAATCTATCAATAGTGGTGTTCCTCAAGGATCTGTCCTATCTCCAATAATTTTTCTGCTTTTCATTAATGACCTTCCCTCTATTATTTCATCTCCTATGCACTCCTATGCCGATGATTCCACCATTCATTACTCTTTTCAGTTTGAAAGGAGCCCCTCTCAACAACAGTTAATATATGCAAGGAAGGTGGTCTTGGAGCAACTAACCTCAGATCTATCTCACATTTCAAATTGGGGAGGAGAAAACATGGTCGTTTTCAATGTTACCAAAACTCAATTCCTCAATCTCTCTATTCGACACAATCTTCCACACAACTATGATATCTTCTTCGAAAACACTCAACTCAGACCTTCATCTCTCCTTAATATTCTTGTTGCTTCTTTTTCTCGTGATCTTTCTTGGAAAGATCACATTACCTCTCTTTCTAAGCACTCTTCTAAGAGGTTAGGTGTTCTGAGACGACTTCAGTATTTCTTCGCCTCTACTCCAGTTATAAGTGGTAAAAATTGACTTCGCGAAAATAAGATTTATCACAAATATGGGAAAGACAACACTGAAGAAGGTTCTCCTGTAGCGATGGTAACTGAGAAGATAAAACTAGATCTCTCTCTCTCTCTCTCTCTCTCTCTCTCTCTCTCTCTCTCTCTCTCTCTCTCTCTCTCTCTCTCTCTCTCTCTCTCTCTCTCTCTCTCTCTCTCTCTCTCTCTCTCTCTCTCTCTCTCTCTCTCTTCTCTCTCTCTCTCTGAAGTTTCTTTTATTGCAGGATAAAATTGAAATTAAAACAACAGTAATATTTTAAACGGCCATCAAATTATTTTAATTAATTAAAAAAGGTAAAGAAAGATAATTGTAAGGAAAAAAAGTTATCACACATGGAAAAAGGAAGCGACTGAAAAGGACTGCCCCAAAGCGATCATAGCCCAGAGAAAAGAAAAGTAGCTCTAATTTCACATCGCTTGTGATTAACTGTCTTACAAGTGATTTTAGTGATTTTGATGTAGTTTTAAAATCAAAATCAGTTAGAATTTTGTGATTTTAAATCAAAATCAAAATCAGCTAGAATTTTGTGATTTTAAAATCAAAATCAAAATCGTGATTTTGATTTTGAAAATCAAAATCGTGCCCATCCCTGTATATATATATATATATATATATATATATATATATATATATATATATATATATATATATATATATATATATATATATATATATATATATATATATATATATATATATATATATATATATACAGAGGTGGGCATCGTTACATGAAATTGGGTAGCGTTACCGTTACTCGTTACTTGAGAGAAAAGGTGTAGCGTTACCGTTACATCGTTACATTTTAAAATCCTTTGAAGCGTTACCGTTACTCGTTACATGTAACGCCGTTACATGTAACGCGTTACTTTTGGTCAGTTTCGGGCTTAATTATTAGTTTACAGTTTTCGCACATGATCATATGTATACATATTTACTGCTGACGATTAAATCATTGGATTAACTAACAGTTTTTAAACTTTTATTCAAAAAGTGCAATTTATATTACTATCATTGACCAAATAATATAAATATAGTTTTTAAAATTGTTATATATATTTTAAGTTTCATTATATAAATTTAGTGCAATAAATGATATACATTTATGGAATTTAGTGATACAAATTATCCATATTTGAAATTTTTTTATAATTTACTTTATTAATAAACGTAGAAGATTATCTGAATTGTGCTTCACTTTGAACCCTAGTTAGCCGATCTTCTTTCAACATTGTTTAATTTTATTGGACGGTATGCAAAGTATTAAGAGTAGATTATTAATATTAATAATGATAATGGTAATAATAAAAAAAATTGACAGTAATAATGTATTGTAAAGTTAGGTAATTATAATAATAATAATAATAATAATAATAATAATAATAATAATAATAGTAATAATTAAGAACTAAAAAAAAAAAAAAAAAAAAAAAATGATAATAATTTTCAGTAACTATATTGAGCATAAATAAAATTAAAAAAGAAAGACATAAGGATTTTATTTATAGTAATTAATATATATATATATATATATATATATATATATATATTATATATATATATATATATATATATATATATATATATATAT
>SEYY01007306.1:0-5000 GCA_009176605.1 Armadillidium nasatum
ATAGAAGTCAAAAATATAATCTGACGGTGTGGGACAGTGTCATTTACCTCGTAAAAGAAACACTGAATTATTTGAACTGCTGTGCAAAGTACGGCATAAAGCGGGAAAATCACATCATTCAGTCTCACGTGCAGTACGAGACGATTTTTCGGAGTATAGCCTGTAATATATATATTATATATATAATATATATATATATATATATATATATATATATATATATATATATATATTAAAAAGAAACGAGGTTACTTACAGTAAAATAAGGTTTTTGGATGAAAACAAAAATTTCTGTAGAAATTCTAAAATCTTTAAAGCTCTTATGCCTGAGTTCTAAAATGTTTAAAGTCGAGGTTGATGGGTAAAATGGGACTTTTTAGTGAGGTAAAAATATGATCCTTTTTTGAAAGGTTATGAAAATAGGAAACACTACGGATAATAAAAGCAAAGAAAGATTAGAATTGTGTATTTTCGATGATATATGTTTTGAAAACATCTTTTTCTTCTAACCCCAATAATTAAAAGTACAAGAAAGATCAGTGTTCAGTTAGCCATATTAACCCCCCCCCCCTTATTGTTTCAGTGAGAAGGGAGAGAAGGTGGTAGATTATGCCTTTTAAACCTGGATTATTTTTTCTTCCAAATAGGAAACATTCAGACCTTGTTTTTATTTACTAATGAACAAAGTTGTTTTATTTTTTGATTCATTAATAGTAAATGCGATTAATCAATATGGCACCCAAGGATCCCATTCAATCAGTATGGCATCCAAGGATCCCATTCAATCAGTATGGCACCCAAGGATCCCATTCAATCAGTATGGCACCCAAGGATCTTATTCAATCAGTATGGCGCCGAAGGATCCCATTCAATCAGTATGGTACCGAAGGATCCCATTCAATCAGTATGGCACCCATGGAGTTCCATACAAAATACACGTTTTCGCATATGTATACCTAACTGCATGCATACATATATAAAAAACATAATTGATACTTAATTTACACATAGAGGGTAAATAATTTTTGATTCATATATTACCTGAATAGAAGGAATCCAGTAGAGTCCTATATTAAAGAGTCCGTAGCAGGAGAAACCAATGAAGTTGTAAGTCAAGAAATCAAAATGCAGTCCTATGACACTGTAAAACAATTAAAAAATCAAAATGGAGTCCTATGACACTGTAAAACAATTAAAAAATCAAAATGGAGTCCTATGACACTGTAAAACAATTAAAAAATCAAAATGGAGTCCTATGACATTGTAAAACAATTAAAAAATCAAAATGGAGTCCTATGACACTATGGAGTCCTATGACACTGTAAAACAATTAAAAAATCAAAATGGAGTCCTATGACATTGTAAAACAATTAAAAAATCAAAATGGAGTCCTATGACATTGTAAAACATTTCAAAAATCAAAATGGAGTCTTATGACACTGTAAAACAGTTAAAAAATTAATTTATTTGAGTGTCAAGACCTTTTTAATGAGACAAAAGGTATAATATATATATTAATACTATAAATTCATTTTTAGCAATTAACGGAGAAGAATAATACAAATTATATTTTATATAACAGTACAATCTTTGTTATTATATATATATATATATATATATATATATATATATAATAATATATTATATATATATATATATATATATATATATATATATATATATATATATATATATATATATATACAAACCTTTTGCGTTTCCAATTGTGGACAATTTGCGGTAGGAAAGAAATGTCCCACGCGATTGTATACATCCATCCCATGACGTCAGAAAACGTGTCGATCTATTCGTGGATTTTTACGCTTACTTGTGTAAATGCTTCTTTCGTGCTTTGAAAATAATAATAATAATAAAATAATACACTAGAACCGACAAAAAAAAAATATTTAATTAAAAAATTAAATTAAAACCATATTAATATTATTTTCATTTTTATTTTTTTTATTAATAAATTTTTATTTGGTTCGTTCGGTTTTTTAACCGATATTTTTTTTTTCCTGTTAAAAATGAGCGTTGGAAGTTAATACAAAAATTCTTCTTTTTTTTCTTTCTTTCATCCCATGACGTCAGAAAACGTGTCGATCTTTTGTCGCTTACTATGCTTCTTTCAAAATATAATCTTTCTTTTTTTTTCTGTTTCTCTCTGTATTTAAGCATAATAATTTACATTGCTCTAAACTCCCAAATCTATATTAAATTCAGTAACTGAGTTCAAAATTAACTTACTTGACTATTCCCGACGGTGTCGCGTTGACAGTTAATGTTATAATCCCTTCTTTGAGGGTTACGAACGTTATCGATAGCGAGGAGTCTTCGAGGGCGTAGAAGGACGAATTTGGACAAATTGTCATTGCTCCCGGAGGATTCACTACCCCATTGTTTGAAACTTCTAGAGTGAGTGTTACGCAATCAGATAAATCACCACCTCAAATTTATATATATTATATATATATATAATATATATATATATATATATATATATATATATATATATATATATATATATATATATATATATTATATTATATATGAAATTTTACAAATGTTAATGATTTAACTTGCCAGAGTTTAAAAAATTTTCTTTATATAAAAGATATATTATATATTTATATTTCTCTTCACATTTTTTCACTGTTGTAACTTTTTTGAATAAAAATAGCAACGCGTTGACATTGCTGGCGTTTTTACCCTATCTCAAGATTAATTGTAATTTTTTTTTTTCTTTATCTTTCCTTCCATTTTAATTTTTTGTTTTACGTCAATTTATTTAAGTTAAAATTGTTAGCCATAAGAAGGTAAATCCTTATTTGTTGATTATGTTTCAATTTATGATAATAGTTGGATTTTCGTAAACAATTCTTATAATTGAAATGCATTTACTGACCTAAATTGATTTTATATCTTTCATATCATTTTAATAAGAGTTTCTTTAATTCTAAATAAAGTGACAATATTTATGTCACGGACTATTGCAAAAAAGCTTGCATAATGTGTTCCTTTCCAAGCGTTCTCTAGAGGGATATTGAACTACTTTTTACCTTTATTTATATAAATTATGTGAGGAATAAACCATGAAGAAAATTTTACGTGTAATATTTGAACAGTTGCTATAAATATTAAACTAAATACCTGAATAATAAATACATTCTATTCTTCTTCAAGAATACAAGAATACAGGAATACATTTATAATAATACAGAAATCATACATTGAAATCTGTTTTAAAAAGAATATGAATCCTATGCTTGGATGGAAAGTTCGACCCCCCCCCAAAAAAAATAATAAAATAAAAATAAAAATTTTGAAGATTGTAAAAATAATATGCCGATGAATCTTTGATCATTATATCTCAAACCAATATTTCCTCTTAAAAAAAAAAAATATATATATATATATATATATATATATATATATATATATATATATATATATATATATATATATATATATATATTATATATATATATATAATATATATATATATATATATTATATATATATATATATATATATAATATATATATATATATATATATAATATATATATATATATATATATATATATATATATATATATATATATATCCCTTACCTTAAAGTATAACGTAAGGTAAAATTATCATTTTTAACAACCGAGATTTCATGGTCGTCGACCGTGAGTTGCGCCGTCGAGTTGTCAACTTCATCGAAAAGATGCGGTTTTGACCACCAACCTTTTAGGAAGATAAATAAACACAGAAATAGATTGAAAATATTTTATCTCAAATAACAGCCAAGATTGATAAAGAAATAATGAAAATTTTGGAGGATATAAAATGTAGGAAATAGAAATAATGAAGATTTTGGAAAATATAAAATGGAGAAAATAGGAAAAAATGAAGATTTTGGGAGATTTAGATTGTATCAAATAGAAATGAAAAAGAAATAAAATGTAGAAAATAGAAATAATGATTTTGGAAAATATAAAATGGAGAAAATAGGAAAAATGAAGATTTTGGAAGATATAAAATGTATCAAATAGAAATAATAAAAATCTTGGAAAATATAAAAATGTAGAAAATAGAAATAATGAAGATTTTGGAAGATATAAAAAAACAGAAAATAGAAATAATTAAGATTTTGGAATCATTAAAATGTGGAAAAATAAAAATAATAAAGTTTTTGGAAGATATAAAATGTAAAAATAGAAATAATTAAGATTTTAGAAAATATAAAATGTTGAAAATAAAAATAATGAAGATTTTGGAAGGTGTAAAATGTTTACAATAGAAATGATGAAGATTTTAGAAGATATAAAATGCAGAAAATAGAAATAACGAAGATTTTGTAAGATATGAAATGTAGAAGTAGAAATAATAAAGATTTTATAAGATATAAAATGTCGGAAATAGAAATAATGAAGATTTTGGAAGAAATAATATGTTGAAAATAGAAATGATGAAGATTTTGAAAGATATAAGATGTTGAAAATAGAATTAATGAAGATATTTGAAGATATAAGATGTTATAAATAAAAATAATGAAGATTTTTTAAGATACAAGATGTTAAAAATAGAAATAATGAAGATTTTTGAAGATATAAGATGTTCAAAATAGAAATAATGAAGATTTTGGAAGATATAATGTAGAAAATAGAAAAAAATGATTTTATTGCAATAGGCTGAATGAAAAGAGGTTGATAATAAAATTGATTCTTGTGGTTGGTTCTTAAATACACACACAGATGTTGGATTGTTTTAATTTTGGTTTGAGGCAAAATTACTGTAACAAAAAGTTACGACAATAATAATAATAATAATAATAATAATAATAATAATAATAATAATAATAAAAATAAAGGAATTTTTGAAAATGATTTTATATATATATATATATATAATATATATATATATATATATATATATATATATATATATATATATATATATATATAATATATATATATATGTACACAAAGTAGTGATTAATTATAATTGTTT
>SEYY01007308.1:0-2500 GCA_009176605.1 Armadillidium nasatum
TTTTTTTTTTTTTTTTTTTTTTTTTTCTTTTCTTTTCTGTTCTGGAATGAGACTAACATCGTAACCTTGTTATGTAACAGGGTCTTAGATTTTAGCATTAAATTAATTTCATATTAATTTAGTATTAATAATTTATTTTTGTAGAGTTAATTTGTTGGTTTTCGTCCGTTGTTGCTTTATTAATCGTGATGTGAAGTTCTTTGCATAAGTGTTGGGAAAAGTTCGTTTTTATCTTTTTTTTTTATTCTTTTTTTTTTTTTTACATTTTTCGTAAAAAAAAAATATTTTTATTGAAAAAGGCAAAATGATTTTTATAATACCGAAAAATTTAATATTTTCGATCATTTTTCAAAGCATTTGGCTAATTGTAAAAAAAAAAAAATAAAAAAAAAAAAAAAAAATAAAAAAAAAAAAAAATTTTTTTTTTTTTTTTTTTTTTTTTTTATTTTTTTTTAAATTAAATAATAAATTAAAATAAAAAAAAAAAAAATAGCGTAAAAAAAAAAAATATTAAAAATTTTTATATTACAAAACTTTTAAAATAATTAAATATATCAAACGTAATAAGGAAAAAAATCAACCAAAAAGATTTTGACTAGAAAAATAATTTAAAAAAAATTTTTTTTTTTTTTTTTTTTTTTTTTTTTTTTTTTTTTTTTTTTTTTTTTTTTTTTTTTTTTTTTTTTTTTTTTTTTTTTTTTTGCCAAATTTTGTTTTATTCAAAGACTTTTACAACCCAATTAAAATTGTTTAACATTTTTTGTTTTAAAAAGTTCAAAAAAAATCCTTTTTATTACAAAATGTAACATAAAAATACTATAGAGTGTATCTTCGTATCTCAATACAATGATAAAAATACATCTGAATGTATCAGTATTTCAAAATACAAATTCAGATGCATTTAGATATATGTATTCCAAGATACAAAATACAGACTCAGCTTCATAAATAATCTCTTTGGATTACAATAAATAGCATAAAATATTTATATAATGTGATCCCGTATCTTAAGATAATGCTAAAAATACACATGGATGTATCAGTATTTTGAGATACAAATTCAGATACATTTGGATGTACCTATTTTCCAAGGTGTAAAATACAGACGCTTCTGGATATGTATACCCAGGTATAAAATTCCACCACATCTAGATGTATCTGTACATCGAAATGCAAATTCAGATACTGCTGGATATATCTGTATTTCAAGATACAAGTACAAATGCACTGAATGCATCTATACCTCGAAATACAAAATTCAGGCACAACTGGATCCATTTGCATCTCGAGATCATAATTTAGACATTTGTATATATCTGTATTTCTAGATGCAAAATATACATATCTTGATGTAGCTGCATCTGAATATACAGAAAACGGGTACATGTTCATAGTTCGATAACTTAAAATTCAAATCACATATACATCTGGATACATCTGTATCTTGAAAATACAAAATAAATACACATAAGATGCATCTTTAGCTCGAAATACAAAACACAGAAACCTCTAGATGTTTCTGTATCTCTAGATACAATATTTACAAAACACAAACAATGGCAAACATTCAGTTTTATTCTCCTATGCCATGTTAATCCAAAATGAACTACAAGAAGCAGTTGGTATATCTATATACTATATATATATATATATATATATATATATATATATATATATATATATATATATATATATATATATATATATATATATATATATATATATATATATATATATATATATATATATATATCCTTGTGAATTTCATCGTCCATAAGTTTACCCTTTTTTATTATGTCCTTTTCATATCATTGTCATGTTAAATTTCATGACATTTTTGTCCACGATATTGTATCAGTTTATTTGTCACAAACTTATTTATATAATTATGTTTCATATAGATTATTATTCACTAGGTTAGGTCAGGTTAGGTTAGTAATAATAAAATGTTCCCCTATTATATATCTACCCTTGTAATAATAAACATTAAAAATTTTTTGAAAAATCCAAAACGAAGGGTGTAGTTGCAAGATATCTCTGTCCTTTTAACTTACGTTCTTTACTACCCTCGTGTATTTATTTTTTGTCAGTTTTTTCAATTTTATTTGGAATCAGAATATATATATATATATATATAATATATATATATATATATATATATATATATATATATATATATATATATATATATATATATATATATATATATATATATATATATATATATATATTTTAATTGCATTTTTAATATTAATGGTTTATAAATATAAAAAGTATATTATATATATATATATATATATATATATATATATATTATATATATATATAATATATATATATATATATATATATATATATATATATATATATATATATATATATATATATATATATATATATATATATATATATATATATATATATATATATATATATATATATATATATATATTAATTTCATTCCTTTAGCAACCTTTTATCTCCCCAAATTTTTTCATAT
>SEYY01007308.1:12500-15022 GCA_009176605.1 Armadillidium nasatum
TGGAAAAGAGGTTTGAAATGAGTGGTACAATAGAGCGTTGAGTCATGGGCATAAGAAAGAATGGTGTTAGAAGCAACTGAGAAGATTGTGGATGAAAAGTAAGAATAAATATGGTGACAGAACAGAATCTTGAGGAAAACCACAATTAACAAGAGAGGAGGAAGAGGTCGCTTCATCAACATGTGCTTGTATGGAAGAATCTGAGAGAAAACTAGACATAAGTAAGCAAAGAGAAAGAAGAAACCTAAAGGAAAAGAGCTTAGAGAGTAGTAGTGACGCTTGCCACAAACTGTCAAAAGCTTTGAATATGTCATGCGCCACCATACAAGAATCACCGTACTCCCAAACGGCCTAAGACCATAAATCAGTGAGATAGGAGATTGTCACCAGTACACCTCTGACGTCGATACCCAAACTGATTATCTGATAGAAAGGAATGAGATTCAGATTATCCAGGAAATGAAAGTTAAAAATTTCAAAGATTTTATATAATACAAATAAGAGCAATAGGACTATAGTTAGAAAGATTAGAACGGCAACCGGGATCGATTAAACACATACAAGCTTCTACACAGAGGGAAAGTATTAGTATTAAAACACAGAAAGTTGAGTTGAACGAGAACAGGTGCTATCTCAGACGCACACTCCCTCAAAACACGAGGAGGAATTCCATCCATAGATCTCAGGATCTCATGTGCCTAATCAGATATGATTACAGGTAGAGACAGAGACATGGAACACATGAGAAGAGCAAAGAGTAGGATGAGAGCTGCTAGAATCATCCAAAATGGAGTTAGATAAAGAGTATTGGCTGAAGAGAAGAGCCAGAAAGTAATGTTAGCTACAATACAATCGGAGCGAATAAGAGTCAGTAAGGTAAGTTTACAGAAGTTATTAGAGATGTTTTTATTAGTTTGTTTACATTTTGATGTTATAATAATTGTAAGGATTCGAATTCGGAACCTTCGAATCCGAATCCAGAGGAGTTTTAAATTTCTCGAATCCGAATCCGGTACCTCCAAATCGGAATCCACCAAATTTTTAGATTTCTTGAATCCAAATCAGAGGACCATCGAATCAGAATCCATGAAAAAAAACTTTATATATATATATATATATATATATATATATATATATATATATATATATATATATATATATATATATATATATATATATATATATATATATATATATATATATATATATATATATATATATATATATATATATTTATATTTTGTTATTATTATTATGTAATTACTGATACTATCTCGCTTTTCACATTTCATATTCGTATCAACAGTGAAGCTGAAGAATGTCAAGAGCATGACGAGTGGCGGCGACATCGGTCCGAGTCATCGACAGTCATCGAGGAAATTGAAACGACTTACGTTCCTGCGTCGATGGTAATCGATAACTCAAAATTTGCAGTCAAGGTGAGGGAGGGTTGATATATATATATATATATATATATATATATATATATATATATATATATATATATATATATATATATATATATATATATATATATATATATATATATATATATATATATATATATATATATATATATATATATATATATATATTACCACCACTGATGAAAAAGGCCAGAATCCTATATGTAATCCATCCAGAATTGGCGAAATCTAAAAAAGGTCAGAATCAAAGGCCGAAATGAGAAGATTCACTTCGTTTCAAACTGCATAAGTCAAAGGAAACGTGTTTCAGACATTAGCAGAATATATATATATATATATATATATATATATATATATATATATATATATATATATATATATATATATATATATATATATATATATATATATATATATATATATATATATATATATATATATATATATATATATATCGAAGGATGTAAGCCTTCTTACCGTGAAGAGGGGATGCAAACATTTTAGTGTCTGTGAGATATTTCCTTCACTTTTTCCTATTTTTAAGTTATGATCCTACTCTTCCATTGTTATTATTCTCTATCTTCTCTCTCATTATTGTTATTATTATTATTATTATTATTATTATTATTATTATTATTATTATTATCGTTATTATTATTTTTATCGTTATTATTTTTTACCATGGTGCTCTCGGTTGGAATTATTTTTTTTATTGGATACCCTGTTTCTATTTCGCGGTTGACTTACATCTTTTTCCCAGCTTTAATACACTTCGTTGGGGACGGGAGCTTTCCGAAACAGTTTTTGCCAAAGTCACTGTTTCGGATCGATTTCCCGAATGTACAGGTTATAAATCTGTCATTTTTATATTGGTTATTTTATTATGGAATTGAAATCTTGGAGTTGTTATCCATGAAAAAAAAATAATTTGAAGTTTAAAAAAAGGCACCTTCTTTCATAAGCCGGGCTTCTCTCCTAACCACATCTTGCTGCCCAGTATACTAGTTAAGGATATGGACTTCCACTCCCTTGTGGAATAACTGGCTCGAAACCCACGTCTATCGAACCAACCCACGTCTTTGGCTGCCAGGGCTT
>SEYY01007309.1:0-2500 GCA_009176605.1 Armadillidium nasatum
TGGGCGTTCATAAGGAGGAAATGGGCAGTGGAAAAGGTTTTTAATTTAGGTGGGCAGTGAAGAGAAGGAAGTAGTCATTGGTTTTATTCATATATAAAACTATAAAGTATAAACTATAAAATTAAAAATAAAATAAAATATATATATATTATATATATATATATATTTATATATATATATATATATATATATATATATATATATATATATATATATATTATATATATATAATGGGAAGAGGTTAGAAGCCAACCAATTTCCATCAAAGTTAGGAAATTCTCAGGACGAACCAATTGAAATCCAACTTGCCTCGATACACTGGGTTTGAAAGTGTGAAAGTCAAAGGAAGTTGAGAAAATAGATAAAGAGAATGAGTTCCAGACTTTACCAATAGAGTACCTATAAGATTAAACATAGAGATTTAGTCTGGTGTCAGTTAATTTGAAAGAGGAAGAGTGAGACTGTGTGGGGTGTTTAGATGAGCAATGTCCGTGTCATAACGATTGTATAGTGTAACACTATAATACAAGACTGAAGAGAGTTAGACGATTTCGTAGCTATTTCTCCTCCTTCAACCACCTTCAACTTATTCATGCCTAAAATAATAATCTCTTCTAAAGACGTCATTTCTGCTGTCTCTGAACTTAATACTAAGAAGGCGTACGGTCCCTATGATATTCCTTCTGTGGTTCTCAAAAACTTTTGCTTTCGAGCTTGTACCCTGCCTGCCTTGGTAAATCATTTCGTCTTTGTCTCTACTTTAACCTTCCCTTCTTGCTGGAAAAGTGCACTCATTCACCCTGTGAAGAAGAAGGGAGACCCCTCTCAACCCTCCAACTATCATCCCATTTCTTAGACCTCCGTTCTTTCAAAAATTTTCAAATCTGTCCTTAGCAGGAAGATTTGGAAACATATCAATTCTTCTTATCTTACTTCTGATCGCAGGTATAGCTTTCGTAAGAAACGCTCTGCTGGTGATCTTTTTTCCCTTCTGTACGACTCTTGATCCTCCGCTTTTCTGCATTTCGGTGAATCTTTTGCTGTGTCGCTGAACATATCGAAAGCCATCGATAGAATCTGGCACAAAACTTTGATTTCTAAACTTCCTTCTTTCAGTATCTATCCTTCTCTCTGTGATCTTCTCTCTAATTTTCTTTCCGGTCTTTCTATAGCAGCTGCTGTTAAATACGGCCACCGTTATTCCTTTAAATTTATTAATAGTAGTGTACCTCAGGATTTTGACCTATCTCCAACACTTTTTCTACTTTTCATTAATGATTTTCATTCCATTACTTCATCTCCTATCCACTTCTGTACTGATTACTCCGCCCTTTATTACTTCTTTCAGGTTGAAAGACGTCCTTCCCAAGCAGTTATAATTGATAGAATCTTGGAGCAGTATTTTTCTCCATTTCAAATTAGGGAAGGGAAAACATGATAGTTTTAAATGCCTCAAAAACTCAGTTCCTCCATCTCTCCACTCGACACAATCTTTCACTCAACTATGATATCTTCTTCGAAAGCAGGCAACTCAATCCTTCATCTGTTCTTAAAATTCTTGTACCTCTTTTTCTTGTGATCTTTCTTGGAAAAAGCACATTATTTCTCTTTCTAAGCAAGCTTCTAAGAGGTTGGGTGTTCTGAGGCGCCTTCAGAATTACTTCACGCCACCCCAATTGCTTGCTCTCTACAGAGATGTTTATCCCTTTATGGAGTATGCTTCACACATTTGGGGTGGTTCTACTCATACAGCTCTCCTAGAGAAGGTGGAGTCTAGGACTTTCGTCTCATCAACTCTCCTGCTCGTACTAACTCTCTTCAATCTCTTTCTGCCCGTCGAATTGTTGCGTCACTCTCTCTCTATTCTATCGCTATTATAACGGACACTGCTTTTCTGAACTCTCTCGTCGCATTCATCCTCCATGGAGAAGAGCTCGTGCAACTCTCCTTTCTACCACAATGTAATCCTTTCTCTGTTCAACTCTCAGACCTCAGACATAACCGCTGTGCTCAATCTTACATTTACTCTACTGGTAAAGTCTGGAACATACTCCCTTTATCTGTTTTTGCAACTTCCTTTGACATGCATACTTTCAAACGCCGTGTATCTGGACATGTCGGAGTTCATCGACCAGGATATAGTTTTTCCAACTCCTGTGGAATCCGGTAGGCCTCAGGCCTTTGCCAGCGGGATTATATATATATATAATATATATATATATATATATATATATAATATATATATTATATAATTATATATATATATATATATATATATATATATATATATATAAAATCTGCTGAATTTGATGTTAATTAGAGCAAGGTGTAAACATTAATCAGTCATCATCTGCAAAATTATTAGATGTTATCTTCGATGATAAACTCACTTTCAAAGAACACATTAATAGTCTTGTTAGCAAACTACCTTACGCAAATTATGATTTCCTAAAGATTAGAAACTCTTTTCAAAATATAATTTTAAAAATCTTTGCTACGA
>SEYY01007309.1:12500-22500 GCA_009176605.1 Armadillidium nasatum
TAAATAAATATAATATACCATAAATATTTATAATATATATATATATATATATATATATATATATATATATATATATATATATATATATATATATATATATATATATATATATATATATATATATATATATATATATATATATATATAATTCTCGTAGCTTCTGTGAAGAGGTTATATCACTCCAAGTATATAAAATTCTTGAGGTTTTGAATCATTTTCTCGTAGACACTGAAAATCGTCCTTAGTACGAGATACTTTATAGTTTATTATATTTTGATTCATAGTTTTATGCATTAGCGTCAATATTCACCATTGTGTGTGTACTTACATACCGTTGAAACGATTCCATTGAATGCCAGAAACATTCTTTATCGCATACAAAAGATTCCTTCGAACTTTTCTACTCGTAATAAATGTGATAGGAATGGAGTTCTAATCTTTGTACTGGTGGTTCTAATATCCTATGCGGTTTGAGTTATGAGGCTGTCTTATAAAGATAAAATTAAATGAAAATGGTTCTCCTTCAATAGGGAAAACATACAAAAGTTTTCTACTGGCTTAAAAGTCCTGTGGGCTTTGACCGTACATGGAAGACGGTTCAAATAAAAATATAAAAATGAAATGAAAACTTCTATAATTTTAAGTTAAAAGTAATATCGAATGTTTTGTCGTTTTGAAAAGAAATATTTTTGATAGTATCATTCGTTCAATTTTTAAATAGTTTCTGATATTATATTAAACTTTTTAAATATTTCAGAAGTTTGAAAATGTTTGAAAATTTGTTATGAGAATCCTTTATGTATTTAATTTTAAAAATTATTTTGAAACTGAATAATTTTCTAATTATTATCTTGATACATTGCTTCAGGGGTTACCTAATTTTTTTGTACTTGAAAATTCTAGAACTAAATAAGCTTAAAAATCAAACATTCTTCTTAATGAGAGAGCTGCTTTCCATGCTGTTGATAAATCCTGAAGTGAAAATCTACATTGGTTATAAGAGTCCTTACACAGTTTAATGTTACTTGTTTGTCGACCAACCAATTTGGCTTTTTCGAGCTCATTTCTGTTCTTTCCTTCTTCTAATATATTTTCTATGAAATAATCCCTGGAAATAAATTTAATTAGAAGTTATTAACTCAAATTGGTTTTAATAGATATCATAAAAAGCAAGTTTGGAAACAACTTTGGTATAACTTATAATATTTTGTAGAAATAATATTCGCTGCGTAATTTTAGATAATCCAGAAGGCTTAGATGCCATTAAAAAATACCTGCAGATACAGATATTATTGTATGTTTAGCAGGATTTTATCCCAACTCAGATATAAGAGAATATATATATATATAAATCAATCTATATATTAATATATATATATATATATATATATATATATATATATATATATATATATATATATATATAATATAATCTTTAAATTTGAAAAATATTTTGTAGTTCATTCTCAATTAAGATTGAAACTTTTGTTAAAAATTAATGTTTCTCCAACGATATTAAAATATTATTTATTTGTTTCTAAATAAATAACAACAACAACAACTACTACTACTACAACTACTACTACTACTAATAATAATAATATATGAAAATATTTTTATAACGTTTAGAAAGATAATACGATCTAATTAAAATGAAGAAATAGAACTAATTATGTTAATTTGTCCTCAGGAGTTTCAGTACTAGAAAAAGTAATTCATAACTGTTACTACTTTCATTACCATATTAATTATTATTATTATTATCTGTAGTAGTAATAGTAGTAGTAATGCTAATAGTAATAGCAGCAGTAGTATTAGAAATAATAGCAATAGTAGCGGAAGTAAAAATAAAAGTAGTAATTGTAGTGGGAGTCAAAGTCGTAGTAAAATCAAATATAATATTTGTCGATCTGAACTTTTAATAAATTTACTTTTGCATACATGAGAAATCTAGTGACAAATTTCTTTACCACCTTTAAAAAAAAAATACCAACAGTGTTAATGTTTCTACTCGCGTTTAGCCTATATTTAATTTCTAAACATATTTAGATTCATTCCAAATAATGAAATGTTAATTTAAAATAGTATAATTTGGAGTATTTTGGTATTCATAAGTCTTTAGCTTATTAAATTATAATTTAAAAATAATTATAATTTAAAAATAATTGACTGATAAAAGAAACTTTAAAATTTTTTTTTAATACGAACCCGAAAATTTCAAAAAGGAATTTCTCCTCTCTTTGCTTTTGCCAAAAAGAATCTGTTTCTAATTCGCATAAAAACTTGGCCAAACAATGGCCAGTATCGATGTTAAGAACTGAATTGAGAAAGGAACCCAAAAATGAGGTATGATCGTTCGCACCTTGTACTGATCTTCCTCCTTGTTCTTTTAGCAATGCTTCAAGTGCCGCTTCATCCGCTTCTTTCGATGCAAAACCCACAGTAAATATAAGGATCACGAGCCCCAAAACTGAAAAATTATGAATATTCTGTGAAATATTTAGACACATTTTTAAAATATATTACCATTAAGGGACAGGTAAAAATAAAATATATATATATATATATATATATATATATATATATATATATATATATATATATATATATATATATATAATATATATATATATATATATATATATATATATATATATATATTATTTTATAAATCTTACTATAAAAGCCAACGACGCTCGTAATAAGAAATGCTCCAATTGAAGATTTAGTTGCCGCATCAATGTTATAATCAGCTGATGTTAAGAGTACGGATAAGCACAAGTCTAATGTGCTCAAAAATAGGCAAAACAAAAGTAATATAGTGTATTTCATCTGGAAAAGTAGTGATATATATATATATATATATATATATATATATATATATATATATATATATATATATATATATATATATATATATATATATATATATATATATATATATATATATATATATATAGAGAGAGAGAGAGAGAGAGAGAGATATGAGCGGTTTAAATCTTGTTGTTCCCCCCCCCCCCCCAAAAAAAAAAAAAAAAAAGACCCCAAAACACATCCAATTTTTTGAAAAATTGCCATTTTAGACCATTTTCGTTATATATATATATATATATATATATATATATATATATATATATATATATATATATATATATATATATATATATATATATGCCTACCAAATTCCACTGGAGTTGGGGAAAAACTTATCTTGGTCGATGGAGGACGATATGTCCAGATATACAGCGTTTGACAGTATGCAAGTCAAAGGAAGTTGGCAAAACAGATAAAGGGAATGTGTTCCAGACTTATCAGTAGATTATATGTAAGATTGAGAATAGCTGTTAAGTCTGGGGTCTAAGAGTTGGACAAAGAAAAGATGAGACTGTGTAGAAAGGTGTGTCGGACGAGCTCTTCTTAATGGGGAGATATGCCACGAGAGAGTTCAGAAGAACAGTGTCCGTTGTAATAGCGATAGTAAAAAGAAACTGACGCTATAATTCGACGGGCCGAAAGGGATTGGAGAGAGTTAGTAAGAGCAGGAGAGTTGATGAGATGAAAAGCCCTAGACTCCACCTTCTCAAGGAGAGCTGTATGAGTGGAACCACCCCAGATGTGTGAGGTATACTCCATACTGGAGCGAAAAACATCCCTATAGAGAGCATGCAACGGGAGTGGCGTGAAGTAATTCTGAAGGCACCTCAGAGCACCCAACTTCTTAGAAGCTTGTTTAGAAAGAGAAGTAATGTGATCCTTCCAAGAAAGGTCTCGAGGAAAGGATACGCTGAGAATATTAAGAACAGGTGAAGGTTTGAGTTGTGAGTTTTCGAAGAAGACAACATAGTTGTGTGGAAGATTGTGTCGAGTGGAGAGATGGAGGAACTGAGTTTTTGAGGCATTGAAAAGAACCATGTTTTCTCTGCCTCAATTTGAAATACGTGAAAGAGGAGATGTTAGTTGCTCCAAGGCTACCCTTCTCGAGTCTATCAACTGCTCTTGGGAGGGACATCTTTAAAACTGGAAGGAGTAATGAAGTGTGGAGTCATCAGCATAGGTGGATAGGAGATGAGGCAATAGAGAGACGGTCATTAATGAAAACAGAATAAGTGTTGGGGATAGGACAGAAACAAGGGGAATACCATTATTAATAGATTTAAAGGAATAACTGTGGAAGTCTACCACAGCTGCTATAGAACGACCTGAAAGGAAATTAGAGAAGACTACAGAGAGAAGGATAGATACCGAAAGAGTGAAGTTTAGAAATCAAACCTTTGTGCTAGATTCTATCGAAGGATTTCGATATGCTCAGCGTCACAGCAAAGGATCCACCGAAATGCCGAAGAGCGTAGGACCAAAAGTCATAGAGAAGGGAAAGAAGATCACCAGTACAGCGTTTCTTACGAAAGCCATACTGGGGAACAGAGATTAGATTAGAAGAATTGATATGTTTCCAAATCTTCCTGTTATGGGTACATTCGAAAACTTTAGAGAGAACGGAGGTCAAAGAAATGGGACGGGTAGTTAGAGGGTTGAGAAGGGTCCCCTTTCTTCGGTACAGGCTGAATGAAGGCACATTTCCAGCAAGAAGGGAAGGTTGAAGTAGTAAGACATATACAAAATAGTTTAGGCCAAGCTTGGAAGAACAAGTTTTGAGAACCACAGGAGGAATACCATTGGGACTATAGGCCTTCTTAGTATTAAGCTCAGAGAGGGCAGGAATGACGTCTTTAGAAGAAATTATAATTTTAGGTTGTAGGAGGATGTATAGCTCCGGAATCCTCTAAGGTTGAATTAGAAGAAAACTGAGGGAAGAATTCAGCTTTAGAAGAAGGTAAAACATCATTTGTACCGTCGGAAGATACTAAAGAAGGAAAAGAGGAAGAAACAAAGTTGGAGGTGACATCTTTTGCAAAATGCCAGAAAGAACGTGAAGAAAAGTTACCAGAAAGATTATTGTATTTTCTACGGAGAAAAGAGTTATTACTGTTACGAAAGATAGATTTTGCACGATTCCGGGATGAAAGATAAGTAGCCTGAGTTTTTGAAGTTTGAAGTCGATGGCAATCCCTGAAGTTAGTATCCCTGTGATAACTCAAGAACAAGTAGAGTTAAACCAAGGTTTGTTAGGTTTAATAGAAGGGAAAGAAAATGGAATGTACGCCTCCATGTCAGAGAGAATCACCTCGGCAATGAGTTCAAAACACTCCGAGGAACCCCTCGCACGGAAGCAATAATCATTCCAGGGATAATCAAAGAAGTACGAACGTTTCCTTCCTGCGGAAGACTTGAAGAGATAGAAGAGGATACAGAGATAAGAAAGTGATCGGAGGAACCCAGAGCAAAAAAAGCTTAACTCTATAAGGAAAAGGATTAGTAGTTAGAAAAAGGTCTAAAATGTTGGGTTCATCTCAAGACGATCATGGAAACTGATAGAGAGCTGCATCAACTCCTCAAGGTCGTTTTGGATAGCGAAATAGAATGCACATTCACCAGCTGCATCATGAAATAGAAGAAAGTCATTGGCGATGGTGAACATTGAAAATCTCCTAATATGATGATTTCAGAGAAAGGAGAAGAAGAGAGAATGTGCTCTATTTTGGAGTTTAAATTGTCGAAGAATTTTGGATAGTCAGTAAAATTAGAAGATAAATAAACAGAACAAATAAATTTAATCGTAGAATGGCAGGAGAGCCTTAGTCATAACGTAGAAAATTCGGAAGACTGCAAATTAGAGACACGAGAACAAACGACATCGTTGCGCACGTATGCACAATAACCGCCTTTGGCTGAAAATTGAGGATAGAGACAGTAGGAGGAAATAGAATTGGGTTTTCTATCAGATTGCTCAAACATCTGAGTTTTGATCAAGAACAAGGAGGGAGGTCTAGAAGAAGAGAGGAAAGGTTCAACAAAGTGGAAATTGGAGTGTAAACCGCGAATGTTGCAGAAATTAATGAAAAAAAAGACCGTGCATCAGGACAAGCCGGCTGCAGAGTCCTGGTGGCACCAACTCCATCACCGAAGGCCACCAATTCCCAAGTGGTGATGTGGGAAGGGGTGTATAAGGGGCTATTTTTGGAAGCCGCTCCCCGGGTCTTCTCCAAGGCTACTGTTGTTGGCGCTATTATTATTATTCTTTTAAAGGGTGTGTGTTTGTAATAGTGTTTTATTTGTGGGAAGGAGAGCCTACTCCGTGTAGAAGAAGGTACGGAGATGAGCGCGAAAAGGAGCGAACCATTGGGCACTGGGATGAGATGGGAAATACCTTTAACATCCCATGTACCCAATGGGGGTAATCCCATCGCCTCGGAAACGCTACCTCCCTCTCTCGTTAATATATATATATATATATATATATATATATATATATATATATATATATATATATATATATATATATATATATATATATATATATATATATATATATATATATATATATATATATATATATTATGCGTATCACAATATCCTATGGCTATTGGATGCCGAATACTATTATTAGCTATAACCTTCCGTAGGATGATAAACGGTATCAACTTAAAGGGATTGATTCCCTGCCCCAACCAGATGATTTTCGGTGATTTCAATGTTCACCTCCGCCAATATATTTCTTCTATTTTTCAAGATTACAAATAATAAACTTGCTTTTCATTTATCTTTTCAAAACAACCTTGACCAGATGGTGCAGCTCCCTACTCGTTTCTTTTATCGCTATGGAGATGAACCCAATATTCTAAACTTTCCTAAACTTCTAATCCTTCTCCTTGTATTGTTAAAATCTTTCCACAGCTTTGTTCCTTCGATAACCTTCTTGTCTCTGTATGCTGTTTTATCTCTTCAAGTCTTCCACAAGAAAAATCCCTGTCTACGTTTTTGACATTTTGAATTCAAAAACTAGTCAAACTTGCCATCGTATTTTGATTTTCCTTGGAATTTTCACTTTGGTGGGAGAGGCTCTTTGGAGTGTGTTGTAAGCATAACCGATGTAATTCTCTCCGACATGGAGGGTAAATTCCATTTTCTCTCCCTTTAACCATACCTACAAATCTTTGTTTAACTCTGCTTGTTCTCGTGCTGTTCACCAATGTGATGCTGACTTCTAGAATTATCGTCGTTTTCAAACTCTTGAAACTCATACAACTTATATTTTATCCTGGAATTGTGCAAATTCTTAACCCTAAAAACTTTTATCCATATAAAATGCAAAAATTTTCTGATTCCTCTTCCTAATGCCAACTCTAACTTTGCTTCTTCTTCTTTCCCTCCTCTTGGATCTTCTGACGGCACAGCTGCCTTTTGGCCTTCAGCTAAAGCTGACCTTTTCGTTCAAACTCTTGCCTCTAATTTGGCTTTAGAAGATTCAGGAGCTATTAATACCATGAGGACAGAATCTCATTACTTTGCTGGTGCTGCATGTGCATATTAGAATTTTCTTGAATTTTTTCTTCCCTGTATATTTTTTATAATATTTCTTAAGAAAATTATAAAGAAGGAATTGGCATCCTCGAAAAAGAAATATTATACAGAACATAGAAATAAGAAAAATGCAAGAACATGCTAATACTCCATACAGCACGGGCAAAGCATAGACATTCTGTACTATGTACAGAGTTTACCCAACCCAACACAAAGAGGAGAATATTTCCTCACAAAAAAAGGCTGATGGTCCTACAAATTGGGGTATATAAGATCTTATGTTGGATGTGTGATGAAGAATATGTTGGGGAAACGTTCGATTTTTAATGAAAGAATGACCAAGCATATATATTCTTTGAGTGATGGAGACTTGAAGCCTTCTTTGTATCCCCATTTCCAGATTAATAAAGAATATAGAATAAATTTGAAGGACGTGGAATTGATTATCAAAATCAAGGAAATTAACAGTATATTTATGGAAAATTAAAGTATAAAGAATATAAAGAATTTTAATACTACTGAAAATCCGAATTTGGATAAATTTCTTAACATGTTAATTCTAAACGAGAAGAATTAAAAATAAATAAATAAATAAATAAATAAATAAATAAATAAAATTACTTGGTTTAAATAATGTATCGTTTTCTAATACTTTATTTTCTTTCCTAATTTTGCAATTTTTTTTTGCTTTTGTTAGCACCTGGAAGATGGAAAACTAGTTATGTCTTTCAAAAGCTTGTGTTTTATAAGAAGTTTTATAATTTTATGAGAATTATATAAAATTCAAAATTTATTTTCTTAAAATTAACTTTTCCTTTCACTGGGAAATTAGCATTTTTAAATAAGAGTCACGGTTATTGTGATTACTAAACACACACATACACGCATATATATATATATATATATATATATATATATATATATATATATATATATATATATATATATATATATATATATATATATATATATATATATATATATATATATATTTATATATATTTTTTTTTTTTTTTTTTCTATCTTGAATTCTTGAAAATAAAACTAAATTAATAGTTTAATTACAAATAATTTACATAATTATATATATATATATATATATATATATATATATATATATATATATATATATATATATATATATATATATATATATATATATATATATATATATAATAAAAACATCAAAGAAAACCCACATAGACTTAAGTCTAAAGTATATTCCTAAGGTGAGTGCAGACGGAGGCTTTAAAGAGAGGAATATTAAATACAGCAGAAAAACAGATGATGGTAGGGAATTCAACAGAACAGAAGTGGCTGCTAAGAAGGAGGCACCACAACGAGCAAGTCATGAGTTTGTAACACTCATAGATTGCTCATGCGCATTCAAGGCACTTCTTGTGCTACGAGGCGAAGCAACGGAGGCGGGATGCGAGAGGTCAACTCCCTCAAACACCTACCGTTGAAGTACCTATAGAAAAGAGATAGTGTACCAACGTCGCGTCGCAGGAAAGAGGGTCAAGAGAGTTTGAAAGTAGGGGACAATTTATTAGTCTTTAGCCTTAGGCTCAACCCTATCAAAAAGAATAGTGGAACCGGAAGCAATCCAAATGTAAGAACAGTATTCCGTACAAAGGGCGAATAAGACCCTCGTATAACGTGAGTAACTGCTCAGAAGGAAAAATATTCCCGCAACCTGAACAGAAACCCCAGCTTCTTAGAAGTGACCCTAGCAACCGTTGTGATATGAGGTTTCCAAGATAATTTGTTATTTATGTTAAGACCAAGGATGTTTATGTTGTTCACAGGTGAGACGGCAGAGCCGTCGAAGGAGACAGGAAAGTTTGAAGGTGTTTTAGAGAGGGAGATGTGAAGAATTTGAATTTCACAAGATTGCTGTGTCCCCACCGGGAAATCCCTTTCAGGTCGGCAAGATTAGAATCGGAAAGGTGAAGACAAGAAGCAACTCTAGAAGCAAAAGAGGGAGCAGATTTGAAATGACTAGGAGAATGGAGAGTTGAGTCATCAGCATAAGAATGAATAGAGTTAGAAGTGCAACTGAGGAGGTCATTGGTGAAAAGTAGTAATAGAGTAGGGGATAGAACAGAACCCTGAAGAACACCACAATTAATAGTGAAAGAAGTAGTCGCTCTATCAAAAAGAGCTGATATGGAGCGATTTGAGAAGAAATTAGACATGAGTATGCAAAGAAGAAGGAAACCCAAAGGAAGGAAGCTTACAGAGCAGTGACGCATGCCATACCCGGTCAAAAGCCTTGGAAATGTCAAGCACTACCACACAAGACTCGCCATAGTACCTAAGGACAAGAGACCATAGATCAGTAAGATAGGAAAGTATGTCACCAGTAGACTTCGAGCGTCGAAAAGCATACTGATGATCTGAGAGAAGAGAATGAGATTCTAAATGATCCAGGAAATGAGAGTTAAGAATAGTTTCAAAGACTTTGTTTGATAGAATTCAACACTCAGCTATAGAACGATAGCTAGAACGTTCAGAACTGCTACCCTTCTGCGGGATCTGCTGAATATATGTACGCTTCCAGCACTGAGTAAAAGTATTA
>SEYY01007309.1:27500-45000 GCA_009176605.1 Armadillidium nasatum
AGGTTAGTTGTAAATTTTGGATTGAAGATCCGATTGTTGCAGTTGATTAAAATATATATATATATATATATATATATATATATATATATATATATATATATATATATATATATATATATATATATATATATATATATATATATATATATATATATATATAATATATATATATATATATATATATATATATATATATAATATATCAGTGATATCCGAATTCGGATTCGAAGATTTTTTCATGGATTCGGATTCAGGATTCGAAATTGCCGGATTCGCCCATCACTCATATATATATATATATATATATATATATATATATATATATATATATATATATATATATATATATATATATATATATATATATATATATATATATATATATATATATAGTATATAATGGTAAATAATATCCTATATAATATATATATATATATATATATATATATATATATATATATATATATATATATATATATATATATATATATATATATATATATATTTATTTTTTTTGTGTTTGTGTGTGTGGTTTTTTCTGTTTGACAGAGTGTCTTTTTTTATTATTTTTTTCACTCATCTTGGTTTTCCCCTACCTCTTTGTATGTTTTTTGCTCCTTCTTCTATTAGAATTAATATTGTTATTACTATTTTCACTATTATTAATTTTATAAGATATTTGTATTTTAATTAGCATTATCTTTATCACTCATTTTGTTATATGCACCATTTTAGTATTTACTTTTTAATAATAATAAAATAATAATAATAATAATAATAATAAAATAATAAAATAATAATAATAAAATTGATAAACTTATTTAACTACTAAACTTTGGGGCTCAATGGAAACCATGTGTATCCCTTAGAAGTCCCTTTTCAGAGAACTGTACAGTCACTTCATTACTATTACTATTATTATTATTATTATTATTATTATTAGTAGTAGTAGTAGTAGTAGTAGTAGTAGTAGTATAGTTAGTAGTATAGGACCTACTACATATTGTAAATTACAGTGTACGTTCAATGAATAAAAGAATTTTGAATTTGAATTTGAAATTTAAATGTTTCTAATTAAGTATTTAGTTTACTCTACTCCATACAACTTTAATTCTACTAATCTCTTGTTTTTTCTTTTCATTCTTTTCTCTTCAGACCATAATTTTAGCGTTTTCTACTACAATTATTTTCAGTATAATTATTTCCTATACAATTTACATTGTCATCTTTAATTTTTTTTTATTTTTATTTATTTATTTATTTTTTTTTTGCCTACAACTGACTGTTTTGTTCTTTTACTTTTACCTTAAAAATATGATCTAATATGATCAATAAATAATTCTTTGTTTTCATGATCGTTTTAATGTTCTTTCAATCTTTTGTAATTTTTGTTACTGTATTTTCAATAGTCATTAAATTTTATTATATCATTCTGTTCTACTTAATACCATTTACTTTAATGTTTCTCTTATTTACTTTTCATCAGCATCCTCTTCATAATGGTTTTGTATCAATTTACTATAAATAATAAAAAATAGAAACGTAAAGTTAACTTGATAATTTTATTGCGCCATTATGTTATATTTTTCATTTAAATTGTGATGTTCCATTCATTATTTGTTATTTTTGTTTCTTGATATTCAGATTATATTGGGGAGGGAAGTAAGTGCTCCCAAGGCAATGAGATTACCCCCCATTGTGTATATGGGATGTTAAAGGTACTTCCAATCTCATCCTGGTGCCCAATAGTACGCACCGTTTCGCGCTCATCTCCATATTCTTCTACATGGAGTAGGCTTTCCTTTCACTCACAGTAATCACTATAACAGACAACACATCCTTTATATATATATATATATATATATATATATATAATATATATATATATATATATATATATATATATATATATATATATATATATATATATATATATATAATATAATAAATAATAAATATGGCGTCTTCGATAACGACCTCGGAAGAATCCTAGAGGGGTGGATTCCAAAGATAGCCTCTCATCCGCCCCTTCCCCATCACCCACTGGGAGATTTGGCCTCCGGTTGATGGGGTTTTCTACTTCTTCTTTCCTTCTTGCTGGAAACGTGCACTCATTCAGATTATGCCGAAGAAGGAGGGATCCCTTTCAACCATCTACTACCGTCCGTCCCATTTCTTTAACCTCCGTTCTCTCTAAAGTTTTCGAATCTATACTTAACTGGAAGATTTGGAAAAATCTCAAATCTTCTAATCTATCTCTCTGATCGCCAGTAAGACTTTCGTAAGAAACGCTCTACTGGTGATCTTCTTTTCCTCCTTCCAGACACTTGGTCCTCTGCTCTTCGACATTTCGGTGAATCTTTTGCTGTCTCGCAGAACATATCGATAACCTTCGACAGAGACTGACACAAAGCTTTGATTTCTAAACATTCCCTCTTTCGGTATCTATTCTTTCCTCTCTGTGATCTTTCGAATTTCCTTTCCGGTCGTTCTATAGCAGCTGTTGTAGACGCCAACGTTCTTCTTTTTTGATCCATGAACATTGGTGTTCATCAGGATTCTGTCCTATCCCCAACACTTTTTCTATTTTTCATCATTAATGGCCTTCTCTCTATCACTTCATCTTCTATCCACTCCTATGCCGATGGCTCCACCCTTCGTTACTCCTTTCAGTTTGAAAGACGTCCCCTCCCAAAAGTGACCTCTGATCTTTCACTTATTTCAAATTGAGGCAGAGAAAACATGGTAGTTTTCAATGTCTAAAAAAACTCAGTTCCTCTATCTCTCCCTCGATACAATCTTTCACACAACTATGATCTTCTTCGAAAACACACAACTCAAACCTTCATCTGTTCTTAATATTCTCGGTGTATCTTTTTCTTGTGATCTTTCTTGGAAAAAGCATATTACTTCTCCTTCTAAACAAGCTTCTAAGAGGTTGGATGTTTTGAAGCACCTTCATAATTTCTTCACTCTATCCCATTGCTTGTAATCTATTATGGGGTGATTCCACTCATACATCTCTCTCCTTGAGAAGGTGGAATCTATGGTTTTTCGTCTATCCACTTTCCCGCTCTCACAATTCTCTCCAGTCGCTTTCTCTCTATACTATCGCTATTATAATGGACGCTGCTCTTCTGAACTCTCTCACCACATAACTCCTCCACTGAAAAGTACTCGTGCGACATGCCTCTCTACACATTCCCATTCTTTCTCTTTCCAACTCTCAGACCCCAGACTTAATCACTATGCTCTGTCTTACATATTCTCTACGAGTAAAGTCTAGAACACACTCCTTTTATCTGTTTTCCCAACTTCCTTTGACTTTGCACACTTTCAAGCCCGTATATCTGGACATTTCAGTCTCCAGCGACCTGGTTAGATTTTTCAAACTCTGTTGGAAATTGGTAGGCCTCCTGCCTTTGCCCACTGGAGGATATATATATTATATATATATATATATATATATATATATATATATATATATATATATATATATATATATATATATATATATATATATATATATATATATATATATATAAGTTGTTAAGTTTTTCTTTGAAAAAATCGGAAAACCTCTTGTAAATGATGGGATTGTCAGAAGAAGGGAGTTGGACCACCGGTAATTGGAAGACAATCATTTGGTCAGATGAATCGATCTTCACATTATTCCCAACCTCCGACGTAGTTTACGTGTGAAAAACATTATCTCAATCCTATGATCAGAACTGTCTTATGTCACTTGTGAAGTACTGAAAATGTTTTGTCATGGTTTGTCAGTCATTTTCATTGTATTCTGCAGGCCCATTATCATTATGCACAATAATATTAGGCATTTTAGGAAACCAGGTTCATCCTATGGTCTAGACATTGATTCCTGGAAGTGGCATCATTTATCATGTAGATAAGGCTCCAATTCACACAGCTCATGCTGTTCAGTCTTGGTTTGATAATCATGCAGATGAGGTTTCAAGTCATCCATGGCTCCCACAACCGTCAGTTCTTAATATCAAATAAACCCTGTGTTCAGTTTTGGAGAACAGAGTTCAGTATTGTTATCCACCACCACCATTCTTAAAGAACTTTGTCTTGTTTAGCGAGAGGAATGATATAAAATACCATCATGCACCATAGAACTTGCATTTGTCTATTCCCAGAAGAATTCAGGTGGATATGAATGCGAAAGGTGATCCTACACCATATTAAAAAATAAATTCTCAAATTTTCCAGGTGTTTCCATATTTTTTTTCCAACACACGTATAATATATATATAATATATATATATATATATATATATATATATATATATATTATATATATATATATATATATATATATATATATATATATATATATATATATATACAAGGCAGTATCCAGGGGGGGTGGTTCTGGGGGTTCTAACCCCCCCCCCCCGAAATTTCTAGATGACTTGACCTGCCAACTTGAGAGCAAGTTTATAAGTCACAAAATTATCCTTAAAACCTTACCAAGTTAATACCATCAGAGGCTGTAAAAAACTTCATAGATATTAAAAATGAATACAATCAATATTGTCATTTGATTTCTGACCTGGAAACTATTAACGCTTGAGTTTACCTTATGGAGGAAAAAATGGGAAAATCATGATATTAAAGATCTTCCTTCAAATGTCATCAATGCTTTAAATAATTGTAATTGTGTACTTTTCCCGAATATTTTTGAATTACTGAAGGTTTTTGCGTCAATTCGAGTAACAACATGCACTCCAGAATGGACTTTTTCAACTATTAAAAGATTAAAAAATTATTTAAGAAATTCTACAGGACAGGAAAGATTAGTAGGACTTGCCCTTATGAGCATTCACCGAAGTTGCAAAAGTCAACACGGAAGAGGTTATAGATGAATTTGCATCTAAAAAAGCTAGAAGATTAAAATTATTGTTATAAAGCGTTCTTCAATATTTTGTTAGTGGTGAGTACTATATATATATATATATATATATATATATATATATATATATATATATATATATATATATATATATATATATATATATATATATATATATATATATATAAATATATATATAATAAAATGAACCCCCCCAAAAAAAAAAAAAAAAATAATAAAATATATATATTATATATATATATATATATATATATATATATATATATATATATATATATATATATATATATATATATATATATATATATATATATATATATATATATATATATATATATATATATATATATATATATATATATATATATATATATATATATATATATATATATATATATATATATATATATATATATATATATATATATATATATATATATATATATATATATATATATATATATATATATATATATATATATATATATATATATATATATATATATATATATATATATATATATATATATATTATTATATTTGCAGCTCCTGACATTCTTTAGTTGGGAGACCAGATATCCTGCCGGCAGATGCAATCTTAGAGCCTATTATCCCAACTTTAAATCACCTGTAAGTACGTTAATGTAATTACAAACCTTTTCAACCTAGATATTATTAGAGATACCTTATCAATTAGTTTACAAGTAAGACCACTAAGTACCTTAAATTTAAGAAACTTGTATAAAAGAATTTTACACTTTTATACAACACTAAGAATTAGACTCCAACTCTAAGAATCTAAATAAACTTTTAGAGGGAAAAGCTCATATGCTTCTATTTTTGCACCATAATTTTGTAGTGCCGTTTAAATTTAAATTGAATTATGATTCAGAATCTTCTGTTCTATTTAAGCATTAAAAATTACAACTTTTACAAATACAATCATGCTGTACTCCAAAAATAACCGAATTAAAAATTTTGCCGATTTTCGTACTATTCATTCAATTTCATTCAGTTTTTGGAGTAGATATAATTTCCTGAGCTTTTATTTTTTTTATTTTTATTTTTTTTTTATTTATTTTTTTTTACACACATCACCACCACTCACGAGCAAAGCACTATTCAAGGATGGGGTGTTAGAAGAATAAAAATAAAGTTAAAAAAAAAAAAAAAAAAAAAAAAAAAAAAAAAAAAAAATCAAAGACGACCCCTGCAGGTCTCACCTAAAGCAAATTTCTTAGGTGAGCGTCTTTAAAGAAATTGAAATTAAATTCGGCAGGAAATACAGAAGATGGGAGAGAGTTTTACAAAACAGAGGTGGTAGGAAACATGGAAGCATCAAAATTCTCCCCTTGTGCTACGAGTACGCCGTAACGGTAAAGGTATACGAGTGGACAGTTTCCTCGAGCATTTGCCGAGAATATCAATTTAGAGAAATTTTCGACATTTCCGATAGTTTGATATCTGGTCTTAAAAAAATAAATAAATAAAAAAATAAAAATATGCTTGCATTTAAATGTGTACTAAATAAAAGTTTTAGGTTTATGGCTCCTTTAAAAAAAATTCTAAAAACTGCTAACACCTTTTTCCTTTAATGCAAACTACAAGTTAAAAATTAAGGAGTAGGTGTTAATTAGTATATAAAATCCATAATTCATTCCTGCATGTAATAACATTTATAATATATGCATATATATATAATATATATATATATATATATATATATATATATATATATATATATATATATATATATATATATATATATTTCTACTTCAACCTCCCTTCAGCCTGTGAAGAAGAAGGGGACCCCTCTCAACCATCAAACTACCGTCCTATTTCTTTGACCTCTGTTCTTTCTAAAGTTTTCGAATCTATCCTTCACAGGGAGATTTGGAAACAACTTAATTCTTCAAATCGTATCTCTGATCGCCAAAATGACTTTTCGTAAAAAACGCTCCACTAGTGATCTTTCCCTCCTTTGGCATTTCGGTGAATCTTTTGCTGTCGCGCTGGACATATCAAAAGCCTTTGATATAATCTGGCACAAAGCTTTGATATCTGAACTTCCCTCTTTCGGAATCTATCCTTCTCTCTGTAGTCTATTTCCGATTTTCTTTCAGGTCGTTCTACAGCTGCTTTTGTATACGGGCACCGTTCATCCTTTAAATCAATTAATAGTTGTATTCTACAGGGTTCTATCCTATCTCCAGCACTTTTCCAACTTTCATTAATGACCTTCTTTCTCTATTATTTCATCACCTATCCACCCCTATGCCAAGGACTCCTCCTTTCATTACTCCTTTCAGTTTGAAAGACGCCCCTCCTAGCAACAGGGACGCTAGAATAATGGCCTTGGAGCATCTAGCCTCTGGTCTTTCTCGTATTTCAAATTGGAGCAGAGAAAACATGGTTCTTTTCAATACCTCAAGAACTCGATTTATTAATCTCTCTACTCGATACAACTTTCCACACAACTATGACATCTTCTTCGAACACACAACTCAACCTTCATTTTAAATATAAAAGAAATGTTAATAAAAGCAAAGAAGAATATAAACAAGGGATGAAAGTATAGACAAGACAAAAAGAAAAAAGGAAAAAAATGAAAGATAGATCAAGCAATTAGAAGTGAGAACGAGGAATTCTGGGTAATAAGGGAGGGGTTAATTGTTTTTATATATAAAGATTCCAAAATTTTTAGCTCTTCGTCATTAGAAGCATTTTGGAGGATAGAAAAGTTCTGGAGAGATATAGGATGTTTGGTGAGATTAGCTGAATGAAATCCGGATGGGAAATAGGATGATTAGTTCGAAAGGAGAGACCCATGTGTTTGAAGGCTCGCATCTTCAGTTGCAGGCTAGTTTGGCCCACATAGTCGACATTACAGTCGGCACACTCGTATTTATATACGATGCAAGACGGCAAGCACACAACTGGTGAACTCTTTCCTCAATGACATCTACCACCCTAAATGTACTTCCTACGATGTTCCTAAATGCCCTGTCTATGCTAGACTTCTTTACATTGGGCCTCTTTCGATTGATCTTCATTTCCAAATTAGGAATATTTTACACAAACATTTTCCACAATGTAACTTTCTTTTGTCTTTTATAAACAACAATTTAATCGGTAGCTAATTTAAGATTAAAAAATGTATTCCCGTGTGCTTGTGGTCTTGAATCGTAAATAACATTAACATTCTTGGTCTAAACATAAACAATAAACTGTCTTGGAAACTACATATCACAATGGTTGCTAAAGCGGCCTCTTAGAAGCTTGGAGTTCTGTTCAGGTTGCTAGAATTATTTTCTTCTTAGCAGTTACTCCACATAGATAAGGGTCTTATCCGTCCTTGCATGGAGTACTATTTCACATCTTGGGGGCTCCGGCTCTTCCTCTCTTCTGGATAGGGTTGAGTCTAAAGCTAAAAGATTAATAAACTGTCCCCTGCTTTCAAACTCTCTTGACCCCCTATATCTGCGACTTGACGTTGGCGTACTATCTCTTTTTCTATAGGTATTAAAATGGCAGGTTCTCGAGGGAATTGGCCTCTTGCATTCCTCCACCGTTGTGTCGCCCTCGTTGCTCAAGAGGTGGCCTCCTTTTTCACGAATTTTGTGTGGATGTGGGAAACCCCAGGTTAGCTCGTTGTGGTGCCTCCTTTCCAGCAACCTCTGTTCTGTGAAACTCTTTACCACCATCCATCTTTCCTCCTGCATTTAATCTTCCACCCTTCAAGGCTTCCGTCTGTGTCTACATGAGGGATGTGTGTTAGGTGTGTGTGTTTGAGTGAGTTTTCTTCCCCTGTGTGTACCCCCTCCTTGAAAAGGGCTCTGCCCGTGAGTGGTGGCGATCTGTAAATATATATATATATATATATATATATATATATATATATATATATATATATATATATATATATATATATATATATATATATATATATATATATATATATATATATATATATATATATATATATATAGCAAGCAAATTTTTTTTTTCTATAATAAGTATGATTTTCGTTATCCGATCTGAGATAAACTAGAAATATTTTTCACTATCCTACCGATTCGTGATTCTTTAGAGCAGCTTTTTTCAACCTTTGAAGTCTCGCAACCCTAAAAAGCTATAAAAAAGATAAAAATCTCATATCTCTCTAATTACCTCTTATGTATGGCAGAGGCCAAATTAAAGAATGCAGATTTGATATCTCTCTCTCAAAGACACCTCTTAACTTTTCTATTTCTATTTCCGCTTTTCTATTTTCGATGGTTCTCTCTTCTCTCCTGTTGACAGTATAAACATCCTTGACCTTCATATAAACAAAAAAAAATGTCTTCCATGGAAACCTCACAACACAATGGTTGCTAGGGCTACCTCAAAGAAGCTGGTAGTTCTGTTTAAGCTGCGAGTTTTTTTTTTTTTTACTTCTTAGCAGTTACTCCAATTATATAAAAGCCTCATCCGCCCCTTTAAGGAGTACTGCTTTTTTGGATAGGGTTGAGTCAAAAGCTCATAGACTTATAAATTGTTCTTCTCTTTCAAATTCACTTGACCCTTTATCTTTGTGACGTAACGTTAGTGCCTTGTTTTTTTCCTATAGGTACTACAACGACAAATGCTAGAGGAAACTGTCCACTCGTATACCTCCGCCTTTACGACAGCCTCGTAGTAGAAGCGTTGCATTGTCTGAACATAAATTTTGTGTGCACTTAGGCAACTCCAGACTTGTCCGCTGTGGTGCCTCCTTCTTTCCAGCCACCTCTGCTTTGTGGAATTATCTCCCATTTTCTGTGTTTCCTGGCGAATTTAATCTGTTACTGTAAATGATTCGTCTGTGGTAATCTACGAAATTTGGGTTAGGTGGGACTTGTAGGGGTTTTCTTATTATCATATTGATCTAACACCCCCTCCTTGAATTATTATTATTATTATTATTATTATTATTATTATTATTATTATTATTATTATTATTATTATTATTATTATTATTATTATTATTATTATTATTATTAAATTATTTTTTTTTTTTTTTTTTTTTTTTTTTTTTTTTTATTATTATTATTTCTATTACTGCAATTATTATTATAATGATTATTTTATTATTATTATTATTATTATTATTATTATTATTATTATTATTATTATTATTATTATTTATTATTGAAAATTTTTATTATTGATATCAGTAATCTCAGTGGTATGTGTAGTAGTATTTTGCTATTACTGCTATTATACTTATTTTAGTATTTTCATTTCATATGTAATTATTATTGTCATAATTATAAATATGCATAATTAGAATAATAAGACGGTAATAATATATATATATATATATATATATATATATAATATATATATATATATATATATATATATATATATATTATATAATATATATATATTTATATATATATATATTCATATTATTTTATTTTAACTATTATTAATATCAGCATCACATTGTGATTATTATCATAGTTATTAAAATTATTATTATTTTTATTGTTATTATTATTAGTGTAGGAAATGCTATAATTAAAGTTTCTGTTATTGTTACTAGAGGTTTGTTCCATTAGAAGTAACTTTTTATAATTTATTGTATTTTTTAAATAATGTAAAATGTTGTATATGTATTAAACATTCGAGCTCAAAGGAAAAGACAGTGTTTTCCCCCAGCAGCCTTTTTCACAGAACTGGAGAGTCACACTACTATTATTATTACTGAATTTAGTAGTATAGGACCTACTGTAAAATTGAAGACCTGTATATGTACAATCTCTGAATAAAGTTTGAGAATTGAATTGAGGATTGTTATTATTATTATTATTATTATTATTATTATTATTATTATTATTATTATTATTATTATTATTATTATTATTATTATTATTATTATTATTATTACTGTTTTGCCGCTGTTATTGATATGTTACTATTGTTTTCTTCCAATTATCTTTTTGTTTCAACCGTTTTGTATTACTTTTTCGATCTTATTACATTACATACGCCTTTATGTATGAATCCTTTTTTCCAGTTATATCAGGGGTGTAAAAGTGATCATCATTGGTGTTTTCATAAGGAAAATGGAATCCTGCGTCACTTGTGCTGATCTGGAGTTTGGGTCATACCATCAAAGCTCGTGGTATGGCTCGCACTATCCTGCTTCTGGTTAACCAGAGGAGTCATTAAAAAGGAGGGAATTCCGTCCTTATTTAATGACTCCTCTGGAGCATCTACGATAAGAGGAGCCCCGCCACCCAGTGCAGTCCTCCTAGCAGAAATATCATGAAGGAGGACCATTTAATATTGATGTAATGATGGATACAACCAAATTGCTTTGAAACTATTCGGATACTTCTGGTAAAGACCTTACAATGATTCATAGCCCACGAACTTTAAAACATAGAGAGTCCCTCTCCTTCACCTGAAAGGCATTTTATGGTCAATCACCAGCTCTTCCAAATGATTAGTATAGCCTCGAAAAGACATCCCCGTCATCATCGTTCTCACATGTTTGCTCTTCATGCTTCTCTCCCCATTTTCTGGACTTTCAGCGAACACATCATTTCCTATGTATTTTATACTGTGAGCCACCCCTTTCAAGCTTCTCACAGATCAATTTCAGCTATGTTCTTGAGAGTGTTAGGAATTGAAGAACCTCTCGTCACAATTTTACGAAACGAGTCTCTTCTTGTCCAAGGTACAACTAGGACTCGGAGATCCATCAAATCATTTTTAACACCTCTGGGAGATGTCCCCCTCATTGCTGCCCCTCATGAGGTAAGAACACGTCCAAGGGCCCTATTTATCCTACCTTGGAGAAAAACGGACATCTCTGTCATACTCCGACATCTACAGAAGAGGTTACTTCTTATAAATGTGTATAGGTTTTCTCCATATCAAGACAGGCCTAACACTCTGAACATTCTTTTGCTGCTGATATTTAATTTGCCATTTTCAAATCCAAAGGTAAAAATTGGATTTTCAGGCAAATAAGTACTGTCCATTTGTCCCCCGACACAAATTTTTTCAGATACTAATGGTTTGATCATCTCCAAAAATATCGTAGGGGACGAAGATATATCTGAGCAAATTACAATGAGGAATTTGTTACATATTGAACGACGATTCCAACTTAGTTGTTTGGTTGATATGCGTCCGGCCTTCCTAAATTGTAGCCTCGCGCACTCCCCACCATCTCCAATCTTTACGACGGAACTCGCTGCTACACTATGGACGTTCTCGCTGATTTTAATCCTTAATTCAGACCAACCGTATGTTATTTATAATGAATCATTCAGAGCTCTGCAAGCACCAAAAATCCCTTAGTTCAGGAATAATATGGTATCGATAGTGTGACAGTTTCTCTGCCTTTCACTAACGAAGAAAACGGACCACTCCCGGTTTGACCTCTCTTATGTCGGAGAGGCCAGCAGTGAAGAGGCTGATCTATATATATATATATATAATATATATATATATATATATATATATATATATATATATTATATATATATATATATATATATATATATATATAAATAAAAAAAAAAAAAAAAAAAAAAAAAAAAAAAAAAAAAAAAAAAAAAAAAAAAAAAAAAAAAAAAAAAAAAAAAAAAAAAAAAAAAAAAAAAAAATATATAAATATATATATATATATATATATATATATATATATATATATATATATATATATATATATATATATATATATATATATATATATATATATATAATATATATATAGTATATTATATATATATATATAGAAATAAATAAAATTTAAAAAAAATTTAGTATATATATATATAATATATATATATATATAATATATATATATATATATATATATATATATATATATATATATATATAATATATATATATATATATATATATATATAAAATAAATGAAAGAGATCTCGTAGCTGTGTGAACTGATTTAAAAATATTTAAATGCAATTTAGAGTATATAATTTTTTTTTTTTTTTTTTTTTTTTTGTAATACATTTCCATCGCAGACACTGATAATTGTCGTTAAGAGACATTCTATAGTTGATTACATTTTGTGCCATGGTTTTATACGGTTATATCAATACTCACACACCACTGAAACATTATCTAATAATAAGGGAGAACATTCTCTCTCGCTCACAAAATATTTCCTCAAACATTTACTCTAATAAGAAGTCTGATAATACTGGAAATCGATTTATTTCTTTCGATAATTCGAATATTACGTGCGGTTTGAGCTATGAGGCGTTCTTTCAAGATTAGATTCAGTGAAAATGTTTCCCTTTATAAGTAACACATTTAACATAGTTTTCAGTTCGTTTAAAAGTCGTGTGGGCTGTGACTGGATACTGAAGGCAGTAAAAGTACTATGAAAAAAGTATAATGAAAAGAATTACGAAAGAAAAATTCTGTAATTTTACATAAAAAAATAAATATCGAATGTTATGACGTTTACAAAAAAAAATAAATAAATAAATAAATAAATAAAATAAAAGCTTTTGGATAGCCTCTATCCTTCAGATTATTAAAGTATTTTTAAGTTTCAGATATATTGTGATTTTAATCAGATTTTTTTAAATACAATTTGTTATTTAATCATATATTTAATTTTAAAATTGTTTTGGAGTTATTTTGTTATATAATCATATATTTAATTTTAAAATTGTTTTGGAATTATTTTGTTATATAATCATATATTTAATTTTAAAATTATCTAAAATATCTCCTCCTGATAATTTGCCATAAGGACTGTCTATTTTTTTTTAAACACTATCATTAAATAAATTTAAAAACCAAACATTCTTCTTAAAGAGAGAGTTGCTTTCAATGCATTCGATAAATCCTGGAGTGAAAATCCACATTCATTATAAGAATCCTTACATAGTTTTAGACTCCTTGTTCCTCGACCGACCAATTTGGCCTTTTTGAGATTACTTTTGTACTTTCCTTCTTCTAACATATAATTTATGAAAAAATCCCTGCAAATAAATTCAATTTCGTTAGCAGTTATTAATCATATTATTATTATTATTATTATTATTATTATTATTATTATTATTATTATTATTATTATTATTATTATTATTATTATTATTATTATTATTAGTAGTAGTAGTAGTAGTAGTAGTAGTAGTAGTAGTAATAGTAGAATCGTATTAGTAGTAATAAAAGTAATGCTGTAGTAACACAAATTTTATATATTTGTCTTCTGGATTTGTAGTTTTTAATAAACAATTTAATGTAACTGCAAGAAAAAAAACGTTCAAAAATTTTTAAAGTACAAACCCAAAAATATCAAGAAGGAATTTCTCCTCCCTTTGTTTTTCCCAGAAAGAATTTGTTTCTAATTCGCATAAAAATTTGCCCAAACAATGGCCAGTGTCGATATTCAGAGCCGAATTGAGATAGGAACTCAAAAATGAATTTCCATTGTCGGCACTTCGCACAGATCTTCCTTCTTGACCCTTTCGTAATTCATCAAATGCCGATACCTTCGCTTCCTTCGAGGCAACAGCCAAAGCATATATGAGAACAATCAGCGAAAGTACTGAAAATTTTCAGTATAAAATGTTTAAGCAGTTTTAAAGTTCATTAGAGTTAGGGAAATAAAAAATATATATATATATATATATATATATATATATATATATATATATATATATATATATATATATATATATATATATATATATATATATATATATATATATATATATATATATATATAATAGTAAAAGGATGCATTGATGGTCACAAGCAAGTCTTATTACACACATATTAGATTTGTCTACTCTCACAAATCTGTTGGCCTTGAAATTGCCATCCTTTTGCCAGGAAAAAACTCTCTTTTAATAACTCCTATCTTTAAGAAAGGAAATAGGACATCCTTAAATAATTATCTCTCTATATCGGTCTTACTAAATATGAATAGGGTTTAGAGAAATTAATTCACTGTAGATTGTATTCATTTATCGAATCCTGTAATTTATTAGTTCTTTTTCAATATTGATTAAAGGAACACTAAAGTACAACCCATGCTGCAATGGGACGTAAAGAAGCGATACTCAAAACTTTTTATGATATGAGCTACCTATTGACTTTTTTTTTTTTAACTTATCGAACGCATTTGACTGCTTGGATCTATTTATTTATATATTTAAATATATCTTGGCTTCGACCCCGGCTTTGGCTTCATTATTTCTCCGTTCCTCCGCACACCCAAATACTTGCTCCGTGAACCTAAATTATGCCTCCGCAACCAAAGAAAGTTGAAAATAGCTAAAAATGGATCACGATACAATATTAATAATGTCCTGATACCTTAGTTAGCCATGGATGTGTGGTTCTGCTTTCTTAAAACAAAAGAAAATTGAGCTTCGATCAACCAAAACCAGGCTGCCAACATTCGCATTTCGGCTCTGCATAGCAAAATTGGGATTATATACACTAAAACTCCTTGATCCGAAAATATTTGTCTTGCAAGAGGATGGTCTTCTCAAGGTCATCAGACTTGTGAAAGTAGACAAACCTGAGTTTTTGGGTAATAAAACTGCATGTGGCCTTCAATGTCACCCCCTTACTACTTACATCAATTAACTAAATTTATATCCGCAATATTTAAAGATCATAATTTACTTTACAAAACTTACCATAAAAGCCAGCGACGCTTACGGTAATAACTGTTCCAATTGCAGTGTTGGTAAGAGTTACAATGCCAAAAGGAGCTGAGGTTAAGAGGACCGATGGGGAGCATAAGTCTAATATGCTCAAAATAATGCAAAACAAAAGTAATATAGTGTATTTCATCTGGAAAAGAATATATATATATATAATATATATATATATATATATATATATTTAATATATATATATATATATATAATATATAATATATATAATATATATAATATATATAATATAATATATATATATATATATAATATATATATATATATAATATATATATATATATATATAATATATATATATATTATAATATATATATATAATAATTATATAATATATATATATATATTATATAATTTATATTTATAATATATATATATTATATATATATTATATATATATATATATATATATATATATATATATATATATATATATATATATATATATATATATTATATATATAGCGTTTCAAAATATGCCACATAGCTGCAGGATAGTGAGAACTATAATTAGTTCTAATCATATTTAACTATAGTTAACTATAATTAGTTTTTTAGTGCCTGAGTGCTCTTATGGCAAACTCTTCTCTGCTACCTCCTATTGTCTCTATCCCCAATTATCGGTCAAAGGTGGATGTTGAACATATGTACGCAACGATGTTGTTAGTTCTCGTGTATCTCTTTGAAGTCTTCTGAATTCTCAACTTTATGGATTTAGCTCTCATTCCATTCTACAACTAAATTTATCTACTCATTCTATTCATTATCTAATTGTACCTACTATTGGAAATTCCTTACATTTTGTTTTAAAAGATACACCTATTTATGGTTTTTACATTTTGACTCTTAGTGAAATACTTAAACTTTGGTTTATTTTTTAAAGTATCAAAATTTCTCTAAAGCTAGGTTCCCATTTTGAATGGCAACACAAAAAATGCTGTGGGCGACTTTTTGAACATGCTAGAGGACTTGCACCTTAGGCTTGAACCTCGTTGGTAATAAAATTGAAATGTAAGTGTTATAAAAATTCTATAACCCACATCGAGGAAAATCAAATATTCTAGAACGTAATGTATTCAACTAATTGATAACCTTTCTTTGAATATTTATTGTATTGTTTAGATGTTAGGACACTAAGTTTGGGCTCTAGTAACGGTTTTGGAACTTTGACTTCTGACAAGTCTGCTCTTTTATTAATTTACTTAGTTTGATTTTAATTATTATATTAAGAGTAGACTTTGTTAGGAATTCTATGGGTTTAAAATTTGACTTACTTTGACATTTTAACTGTATAAAGTTCTAATTTGTATGGAGTTAGGACTTATTGCCCTGATGTTTGAATGGCAATTGTTCTGTTAAGAAAGGTTGCTTTTGTCTATTAAATATTATTATTTAAATAAAGTCTTTAACTTTAATAAGGCGCTTCTTCCTAAAAGAACTTTTTTAAGGAAACATACCTAAAAGTTATACTTTAAATTTGGCTTGAAGCTCATTTTAATATTCGGTGAGTAACTTTAGATTTTTGTTTATAATTACTATTTTCTTTAGGCTAATATATCTTAATACGTTTATTTGCTTTAAATAGGATAAACAGTCACAATACTGTTTAATATAAGCTCCGGATTTTTATAAAAAACAAATCCGAATACTACTATCCAAAAATTCTCTACTATCTAAACTCCAAATTAGAGCACATTTTTCTCCTCCTTCTCTGAAATTATCATTTTAGATGATTTCAGTCTTCACCACCGCAATGACTTCCACTTTGTTTGACACAATTGGGTGAACTCTCCTACCATTTTTCTATTAAAAATAACCTTGAGCTATGAAACCCAACATACAAATCTTTTCTTACACTCTTATCTTTCTCCTTACACCATTGAAACTCTTT
>SEYY01007310.1:0-62171 GCA_009176605.1 Armadillidium nasatum
TCTCTCTCCCTTTGCAGATATTGTCTTTAGGATAGCAATTTGGCAGTGTCCTATATATATATATATATATATATATATATATAATATATATATATATATATATATATATATATATATATATATATATATATATTTAAAATATGAACTGTGCTTTTAGGCCAGTAGTGTGAAAATTGTTTTGCACCCTGTCAGTAATAATTAGCACCCTTAAGTACTTAACTAAGCCTTTTGATTTGACTTTAGTTGAGTTTAGAATTTGTTTATTTAAGGTTAAGATAAAATATTACTATAAAAGTTTTGTTGTTCTGATTTTATATTGTTTACTTATAAGAAATGTTAATTTTAACAGTTTTAATTATGTTACAAATATTAGAAATTTTATCTTCATTTTTTAGTAATACTGTTATGTACATTTTGCTTAACCTTAAATGAATATTTTATATTATTTTTATTTGGTTTTTGCATTTTTTTTTTTTTTTTTTTTTTTTTTTTTTTTTTTTTTTTTTTTTTTTTTTTTTTTTTTTTTTTTTTTTTTTTTTATATTTTTTTTTTTAATTATTTTTTAAAAGTTTGCTCATAAGTTAAGAGAATGAATGGAATCCTGCACAGTTTTTATGAAATTATTCATTTTAACTCCATATTTCACTATTTATATTTATATATTATATAGATTTTTTTTCCATATTTGTTTTAATTTTTTGAGATCCCCAACTTTATTTAGAAATATTTTATAATTATTTTACTTATTCTATTTCTTTAAAATACTGAATATATTTTTAATGACATAATTCTTAACTATCTAATAATATTATTTTAAGACCCTCCCTTTAATTCCCCTGATAATAACTAATTGTTCATCCCAATGACCTCTTCCCTTACCTATTTTTTCCTTTATAGAGTGATTTTTGATGGCTATGAAGCTGCCCTCAGGTAATACGGACAACCCTTAAATTAATTTGTTATTTTATCGTTTGTTCGATGTTGCATGGCTCTCTTCGTCCTCAAAAAGAAATGAAGTTCGATTTCTTATTTTCAGATTCTCCTTACCTTTTTTTAATTAGATAATTTGCATTACCTTATTTCTTTTTTCCCTTTATTAGCCGACTATTTCTACATATGAACGAAAATGTCACTGAATCTCGGGGTAATATTGATGAAAATAATCTTGACGTAGCGCTCAGGTAAAAGGAACTATCTCTGCTGAAGGGCTAATATAATAAATTTTTAAATAAATAAAATTGCGTCGCTGTAACAGTGATTATAATTAAGCTCTTGCATGCAAAAAGAGATATAACATATGTAGCTTTTGAATATTTTGCTGAACTCCAGGAATGTACCAAAGGTATACACTTATCTTTTGTGTTTATCGATAGATAAGAGTGCGGCAAACATATCCTTGAGACTAATTAATACTATTCGATTTACTTACTCGTACATATTGAATTAACAGTTGAATAATGTCATAAATAGTAAATAGAAAAAACCATAAATCTTCAGTTTATTTAGTTTTCGTATTTTTAAGGTTAATTAACCGCATTAAGAATTAAAAAATACTTACCATAAGTCAAATTCCTAAATTTTGGGTATATTACTAGAAATCTAAACTCCCGAGATAAAATCGACCTTTCCTCTATTATGAGCAAGAAGTATGATACAACATTGTAGTCTGAAATACAGGATTAAGAGTCTGTCTTGAATAATATTTTTCAAATACTAATTAAAAACTTTTGTTACTTCTTATACAGCTCTATAAGAGTTGTAAAAATGCTTTATATTAATTTTAGTTAAATTGATTTTGACAATCTTAATCTTGTAGTTTCTATCAAGAGTATCAGGCAATATATAATGAAATATGAATGACGAGTTATTATAAATGTAGATATTTTACTTAAAAGCTTTCGTGATAAAAGAGAAGCATTCTTAACGTGCGCAGCATGTCCATGGTTGGTAAAGCTTCAACCTTATTTTATTGGCTAACGATGTGTTCCATAATAGAATAGTGGTAGTATGAGATGGCATTTGATAAATTTCTCTTATTATCGTTTTTTTTTTTTTTTTTTTTTTGTATATTTTTGTGCATAGTTTGATGTATTATAGATTTATTGTAATATGAAAATGAAAATAGGTAACTAAATGCATCGTAAGTCAAAAAAATTGATATGGTATTCAAAGTTGTTTGAAAAGTTTATATATGCGAGTATATCTCTATATACAGCAATACATATTTTTCGAACTTTATCATTTGCATTTGAATATAGCTATTATTTTGGCTTTCTTTTAAATTTAGGAATTTCTTAAATTATTTATTTATTTTTTATCCATTTTTTTTACAAATAGAGACGGAGCTATATCTGTTGTCAAAATTCTTCGTGTTTTGAGGGTGTTAAGGCCTTTGAGAGCTATTAACAGAGCAAAAGGACTCAAGGTAAAGTAAAATTGATTAATGTTTATTAGTATGTGTGTGTATGTAATATCCCCACTAAAATTGTCATTATTCACCAATTTGGTATTTGCATGAGAGGTATTCAGTTTTCCTTATTTAATTAACCTTTCAGTATAAATTTTGAATTTTACTTCGATAATTTAAAATTATTTTGCGTAAATGATTAAAATCTTTAATTTATCATAAAAATTTAATCGTCAAATTTTTTTTTTGGAAATTAACTGATAGATATGGTTAGAAAGGGATTAAATAGTGATTGTTACAAGCGATAACCTTTCAAAATATTCACATTTGGATATGAAATTTCATTTCCGATATATCATATTTCCATTTACTTTTTAGGTGTAAAAAACTAATACAAAAAAATATTTTAAATGAATTTCAAATATTTTTTAAAAATATTTTTTAAAAATTTTGACTCCGAAAAGAATTTATTTATTAGAAAACATCCTCACTAATTCATAATATATATATATATAATATATATATATATATATATATATATATATATATATATATATATATATATATATATATATATATATATATATATATTAATATTAATTTATTAAATTTCACAAAAAAAGTTTAAAAATCTAAATAAATAAATTTAAAAAAATTCAAGTTCATTTCTTTTTACAGCACGTCGTACAATGCGTCATTGTAGCTATAAAAACCATTGGTAACATAATGCTTGTGACATGTCTTCTTGAATTCATGTTCGCTGTTATTGGTGTTCAGCTCTTTAAGGTAATTAAGGTTTAATTATTATTATTATTATTATTATTATTATTATTATTATTATTATTATTATTATTATTATTTTTTAAAGAAATTTCAAATACATTAAAAACTTGGTTAATAACACCAAGATATAACTTTTACCACTTTGTTCTTGAATCCCAGAGAAAACACATTATAAAATTATTTTTTTGTAATTATTATAATTAAATTATAACTTATAATATAAACTTTAAAAATTACACACACACACACTCTGTATTACACACACACACACACACACACACACACATAACAATATATATATATATATATATATATATATATATATATATATATATATATATATATATATATATATAAATATATATATATTATATATATATATATATTATACACTCTTTGTAATATTGCAATAGCATATTAGAGAGCATTTTGTTAATTTGAAAATGGTTCATCATAAAATCATATAATATTAGTTGACAGCAAATATTCTCCTTAATTAGCTTTTCTTTAAAAATTAATTATTTTTAAATTTAAAATTATTTATTCTTTACTGAACTTTTCTTTAAAAACTAATTGTTATTTTTAAATTTAAAATTATTTATACTTTACTGAACTTTGGTAAAATTTTAAAATTGTGTAACTTAGAAAAATTTTAATCTCCAAAACACTGCTTTTGACTATACTTGATATTTATTGTATTTTTAAAGTAAGTGTTATAGTAAAATTTTATATAATTATCAAATTCTGTAATTGGGGTAAAATTTTGATATCTGAGACACATTTTTAAGTCTAATTAATTTTTATGTTTTAAATAAATAAAATGGTATCTTAATTGTAAGTTCCACTTTTAAAATATCATATATCATCTTATTGATATTGTTTTAATGAATTTTGAACATTAAATTTCCTTTAAATGAAAATTGGAATTTTTAATTTTCCATATACTTAAAATATATCATATTCAGAAATTTAAATTCTTCTTATTTATTTTTAATATCTTACACCTTGTTGATATTATTTAAAAGAAATTTAAGTAATATCAATATATAATTTAAAAGTTTTCTTATTTACAAATTATAATTTCCTATTAATATTACTGTAAAGAATTAGTAATTTTGCAATATTAAATCTAATTTTAATTATTCCTAAATTTTAAAATATCTTAAAAATCTTGTTGATATTCAAAAAAAATTTAAATTCCTCATTTTCAAATTGCATTTATTGATATTACTCAAAAAAAATTTAATTTCTTTATTTTTAATTAAATTTATCTTATTAATATTGTTTTGAAAAATTTTAATTGTTTTTATTTTTAAACCATCTTATAGCTTAATATTTTTCAAAAGAATATTGAAAAATATTAAAAAGTCTTTAATTTTCCTTACTTTTCAAGTATCTTATATATTAATAATATTATTCAATGTAATTTGAAATATTTATTTATTTTTAAAACATTATCAATGTTTTCAATATTAATTTCAATAATAATTCAAAATTTATAAATTTTCCATATTTTTAAAATATTTTATATCTTACATCTTATTGATATTAATTTAAAAAATTTTAACCTTTATTTTTAAAACATCATATCTTATATCTCTCTTATCAACATTAAAAAAAAAAGAATATTAAAAAGTTATTTTTATAATACATCATATTGATATTAAGCAATTTATTGCCTTTAATATTTTATTAATGTTAATTTTTTTTTTATGTTTTATTACCATTGTGTTTCTAATATTCCTTTCAAATTTCTCAGAGGTTTGCTGATCCATTAATTTTTTAATGGTTATTAAATTAATTAAATTTTAATTCTCTCTCTCTCTCTCTCTCTCTCTATATATATATATATATATATATATATATATATATATATATATATATATATATATATATATATATATATATATATATATATATATATATATATATATATATATATATATATATATATATATATATATATATTTTGTGCTCTGAGACCTGTGAGCAAAAAAACTTTCACCTAGTTTCTACCTCTTTCCCCCCCCACCCCAACCCCCCAATACTATAAACTATTAAAAATTAATGATTTAAGGTGGGAAATTGTATTTCTTTGTTGTTTTGTATACTTAATCAATAAAACAAATCAGTTAAAAATAATCAAAACCATCAGATTTGATACAAATAAAACACTAGAAAGAACAACCATTTCAAGGATGTCTATCATATATTTGTACTTGTATTAGTTTCTACTAATTACAAGAGTGAAAGTTTATTTTTGAAAGACTTTCAATTTTATCAAGTGTTTCTAGACTTATTTACCATCACTTAATCAGTAATTTGATATCACCTAAAATTTGCTGCCATTTGCAATTCCTCCGTTTCATCACCACTAAATACTTTTATATATATATATATATATATATATATATATATATATATATATATATATATATATATATATATATATATATATATATATATATATATATATATATATATATATATATATATATATATATATATATATATATATTGCTTCTGTAATAAATTTAATGATTGATGAAACTAACTCAAAAAACCGACGGTGTATTTACGTTTATATTTTGAAGTAAATTGATTCTCCTCATTTACTATAGGGCAAATTCTCCATGTGTAATGATAGATCGAAAATGACGTTGTATGGGTGTAGGTAAGTATATATTTAATGTAAGATCTGCTGTCCAAAATAATTGTTGGTTTGAATTTTCAAAATGAATTTAAAAAAAAAAAAATATTCGTTTTCTATAACAAGTATTGTGGGAGCAATTTTATAGTCTTATTTTGTATGTAGGGAATTATCAGACCAACAATTTAAATGGCAGCATATCTTAGTGTCATTTCTTATTTAATTTTCTAAAAATTAGTTTCTTGTTTCTTGTAGGGTACTTTCTTCACGTGTTCTGATAATACGAAATCGGTAGAGGCTGAATGTCAGTAAGTAGTTTTTTTTTAGAAAAAAAGGCAAAATTTTCATATATTTTTCTTTTTGCCGCTTTGGGTTTGTTTTTCTCAAGCTGATTTTCTAGTTCTTACTAACATTTTGGAAGTAATATATAATAACAATTATTCTTTATAAATTCTTGTGTTTTAACTAAGGAATTTGAACCTTAAATTTATATTGGGTATGAATGATGAAGCGCTAATCATGGTGCTATTATTACAGTATGGAAACAAAGTAAAATTTTCATATAACAAATTATGCTTGAAATATGTAGATATTAATTAATGTAAAATTTCTATAATATATATATATATATATATATATATATATATATATATATATATATATATATATATATATATATATATATATATATATATATATATATATATATATATATATATATATAAGTTGAGTAAGGAAAGTATTACATAAATAACTATGAGAGAATTGTAATGCAGATTCTTCAAAATAAGTTATTTTATATTTTTATTATTATTATTAAAAACTGAACAATTAGAGCTTCATTTACAATAAAATTGATTGAACACTCAGTATTTAATTAGTAAATATTAATAAGATATTGAATCTAAATAGTTTCCTTTTTTAATAAATCTCAAACTTTATATACATATGCTCATTTTTATTCTTAAAGTTCAATATTTGATTAATATTTTCAAAGCATTTATTAGAAAAAGAAACAGCCACCATATTATTTAAAACAATTATAACATCTAATATATTTGAATCACTTCTTAAATTCAGTGATTGTGGTATAAAAATAGTAATGGTATTATGAAGGATTGTAAAAGTGATAATGATATTATATATTATATAATATATATATATATATATATATATATATATATATATATATATATATATATATTATATATATATATATATATATATATATATATATATATATATAGAGAGCATAATATAGTGTAAATTTTTTTAAAAATACCACCTAGTATGTTTGCATCACTTCTTAAATTAAAAAAGTCATCGTGGTGTGGAGGTAATTCTTCTATTATTATAAAGGACTGTGAAATTGGTGATTTTAAATCATAAGGGATGGGAGAAGCTGCTTAATGCACGTTTGGTTTCATGCCGATTTTGCTATTTTTGCTTTTAATCTTTTTAGCATGCTTTATATAAGTTTAATTTCTGAAAATAAATTTGTCAACTTGAGTATTATATATATATATATATATAATATATATATATATATATATATATATATATATATATATATATATATATATATCACATATTTTTTAGTTTATTTGCAAATATACTGTTACTATTAACAAGTTATCATTTTTGTAATGAATATATTTATATCTTCTGTTAGTGTTCGTAATTTATTCACTAATCACAATATAATTATTATATTGTATTATTTTATCAATATTTAATCCGTGAGTTCTCATTCAAGCTTATATATTTTATGGGCATTTTCTTTTCCAAAAACTTTAGAAAATTTCTTCCTGTGTCTGCACTAGAGATCGACAACGGAACTTCGAGTACCCTTACTGATAGCTCTATTGTTCGGCACCGGAACTTTCAGTACCCTTGCTGATAGCTCTATTGTTCGACACCGGAACTTTCAGTACCCTTTCCAGTACCTTTGCTGATAGCTCTGTTGTTCGACACAGGAACTTTCAGTACCTTTCCAGTACACTTGCTGATAGCTCTATTGCTTGAGCCACTATAATGATATACTTGTTTCTTGTGCTTGTATTTTTTTTTCGAGAACATACCTCACCAATGAGGGCATATGCCGTCCTTCCAGACAGATAGAATACTGCCCTTCAGGCTATCACGAGTTCAGAGCGAGTGAAACACGTCCACAAGCAATGAGAGCTCGTGATACTCTCCTTGTGCGTGTATTGCTAGGCCGAAAGAGCACGGGCGTAAAATAGAAAGTGTAAATTTTCTAAACTAACAATTTAAAATATATATATATATATATATATATATATATATATATATATATATATATATATATATATATATATATATATATATATATATATATATATATATATATATATTTTTAATTAATACGTAAAATGAAAAGTTTACACTTTTAAGATGAAAATTTTAAAAATGTATAAATGAATATGATTAATTTTAATTAAAATATGAAAAGAAAGTTGACACTCTTAAGATGAAAATTTAAAAGTAGTAAATTAATGAATGAGTATAATTAAATTTAATTAAAGCGTAGAAAAATAAATTTAAATTTATTTAATTAAAACAGAAAAATAAATTTACATTTCTTTAATTAAAATGTAGAAAAAAAATAAATTTAAATTTTTGAAATCAATAATTTAAAAAAACAAGCATATATGAAATATATTAATATTAAATCTAAAAAAAAAAAATTAAAATCATAATTTAAAAAAATAAAATAAAATTCTGTTTGAATTTGATTAATTTTTATTAATTAGTACGTTAATGGAAAAAATATTTTTTTTAAGATCATAACTTAATAAAAAGGTATTTGTTAAAATAATTATTTAATTCAAACTAAGGAAAATTAAAGTTAACTTTTAAAATTATAATTTAAAAAAATATATATGAATATGATTAATTTTAATTAAAACAATAAAAAATATATAAAACAAAATAATAGAAAGGGTGCCATTATTATACCATAAAACGACAAATTTTGCTCTTCTGAAGTTGTAAAACTTTCATTTGATATATTAAATAATGTCGCATAAACTTATAAACCTTTATTATAATTAATGTTTTAACCTATTATAAAATCATATTTCACATTTTGTTTCTTTGAGTGGATATTAATATATTAATAATCAACTAAAACTTATTGGGGATAATAATAACAACATAATTACATGCGCAAGTTTATTGAACTTTTTATATTGCTCTCCTGACTAGTACTTTAGCGAAAGTAAAATTTGAATTTGCAATCTAAGTTTTAAAAATGTGAATTTTTTTTTTTTTTTTTTTTTTTTTTTTTTTTTTTTTTTTTTTTTTTTTTTTGTGAAAATTGTGACATTATGTACAATTATTGCTAATTGAAACGACCTTTATTTGAAACTTGTAAAAAGTTTTCTTTGATAGATTTCCTGTAATTTTATTCCTTAATTTATGATAATAATAATTATTCGATTATATTATTATTTATTTATTTGATAATTTTTTATTTGAAATATTTTGAAAAATTGTTTGAAAATTGAGTGAGTATTTGTATTTAATTTTCTTCATTTAAAAATTTAGTAACGTCAGTGACAATAATCAGAAAAGCTACGGTATTTTAATTTCATTTTAAATTTTTAAATAAGTAGAATCAACAATGCTTTAAGAGTAACATAATAGTGTTTAAAGTGATAAAAAATTTCATCATATTTAAAATGATTTATTTTATTCCTTTTGTTTGTATTTTGGTTTATCTATAAATGAGGGGAAGTCAAACCTTTTTAATGGGCTTCAATTTTTTTGTGTTTGAAAATTATGAAATTCTACGTTTATAAAATATATTTCTACAAATATCAACTGCACTTCTTGTTCAATAATAACAATTCTTTAGAATATAATTGATGCACCGATTAATCCTTGTGGGTAGATCGAGCAAGTGTCAATAATAGGTCGATTAGTTAACATCATCAGGCTTAGTTATAAAAGATTCAAGCCTCTACATAATGAACATTCCTTGTTTTAATAAATCTGATTTATGTTCACACACACTCTCACACTCAATCACTTACGCACGCATGCACATAATGTGGTAAACTAACACTAAAAATAATTAATAGCGTGAAAAACTCTATATGTATTTTATACCCACTGTGTTAAATACGAAAATTAAATAAAAATATTACTTAATATTATAAGTTGATAAATTTCATAAGAACTTATATAAACTTTTTTTTCCATTTCAGAGTATTTTAGCCTTTTAGAAAGTAGAAAAATGAATTTAATTCTGAGTTTTGTGCTGGTGTTAACTATTACTAAAATATCATGTGATCTTTTAACTGAAACACCTTCCGAACCAGCAGAGTATCATTGTAAGTATATATATATATATATATATATATATATATATATATATATATATATATATATATATATATATATATATATATATATATATATATATATATATATATATATGTAATATTTAGGCTATTTCAACGTTCACCACCGCCAATGGATTTTATCTAGTTCCAGCTGGTGAACTCCCCAACCACTTTTCTATCTTGAACAACTTTGAGCAGTTGGTGAAACTCCCTACAATTAATTATCTTTGACAGCATTGGTGATGAATCCAATATACTTGATCTTTTCTTAATTTCTTATCCTTCTCCTTACACTGTTAAAACTCTTCCCGCATCTGGATCCATCCGATCACCTTCTTATATATCTGTATCATGTTCTGTCTCTTCAAGTCTCCGCAAGATCGACCGCCGCCTTTAGCGACGAGACGTTTCTGGCAGTTCGGTGCCGCTTACTGGTTTGACTTGTTGTTGTACTTCTCTGATTTCCCATGGAATGATTTGTTTTAGTGGGAGAGGTCCCATGGAATGTGCAGAGCGCATAACCAAGGTGATTCTCTCTGGTATGGAGCGTACATTCCATATTCTTTCCCTTCAACTAAATTTACACTTCATCTAAGCTTAGCAAACCTTGATTTAATTCTGCTTGTTCTCATGCTATTAGCTTCAGGAATGCTGCCTTCTGGGATTACTTTCGTCTTCAAAACTCCAGAAGCTCATGCAACTTGTATCTCATCCCGGAATCGTGCATAATCTAGTTTTCGTAACACCATACGCTCTTTTCTCTACGTTTAACCTTAGACGATTCCGGATCTATTCCTATTCCTTCAACCCCCTTCCAACTCATTTATGCCTAAAATTGAAATTTCTAAAGATGTCATTTCTGCTTTCTCTGAGTTTATCACTAAGAAGTCGTATGGTCCTGATGGAATTACTCCTGCTGTTCACAAAACTTGTGCTTCCAAGCCATTTGCATAACTAGAAAATTTTCTGGGGGAGGCCATAGCTCCCCTTCTGTCAGAGAATCTCAGTGCTGTGATTTTCTTATTAGCTTATACTATATATATATATATATATATATATATATATATATATATATATATATATATATATATATTATATATATATATATATATATATATATATATATATATATATATATATTCCATTTAGCACCATCACTCACGGGCAGAGTTTTAATCGAAGAGGGAATGTTAAAATAATTGTGAAAGCATCAGGAGTAAATATAAAGTAAAATTTCCACATATCGTAAATTTTGCAGGTGAGCAGTGATGCTAGTTTTAAAGTGAGGGAGATTAAATTCGGCTGGAAACATAGAAGGTTGAAAAGAATTTCACAAAACAGTGATGGCTGGACAGAAGGATGCACGACAACGAGCAGGCATGAATCAGTTGACAGTGTCACACAAAAATTCATGTGCAGACATTACATCCCTTGTGCAACCGGGGCCCATTTGAAAAGAGACAAAGCAATAATGTCAATTCATTAAGATTGGAAAAAACTAAGACACGAGAACAAACGACATCGTTACGCACGTATGCACAACCGCCTTTGGGTGAAAATTGAGGATATAGACAGTTTGGAGGAAACAGAATAGGGTTTGCTATCAGAACGCTCAAACATCTGAGTTTTGGTCAAAAATAAGAGGTGATATGTAGTAGAAAAGAGGTGATGTTCAACAAAGTGGAAATTTGGTGTAGATCGCGAATATTGCAGAAATTAATGGAAAAAAATAGACCGTGACAGCAGAGGTTTGGTGGAACCAACCCCATCACCGGAGGCCACCAACTCCCAAGTATTGATGGGGGAAAGGGTGGATGAGAGCTATTTTGGGAAGCCGGCCCCTAAGGCTTCTCCGAGGCTACTGTTGTTGACGCCATCATTATTAATTTTTTTTATAAAGGGCGTTTGTCTATAATAGTGTTTTATGTGTATGAAGGAGAGCGAACCATTGGGCACCAGGATGAGATGGGAAGTACCTTTAACATCCCATATACCCAATGAAGGGTAATCTCATTGCCTCAGGAGCGCTATATATATATATATATATATATATATAATATATATATATATATATATATACGACCGATGGTTGAAAAAAGGACGTGGGAACTATTCATTTCATTTTGACAACGTAAAAGCAATGTTATATATATATATATATATAATATATATATATATATATATATAGAAGGAAAGGATTAGAACGGATTTGGGAGTTGAACCAGTCTTGGAGTGTGTGGAGAGAAATCAGTTGAGATGGTTCGGGCATGGATGGAGGAGAATGGCTTGGAGGCCGGAGGAAGGAGGTATGATGGATTGAGGCTTAGAGAAAGGAGATAGATATGTAAGAAGAATGGAGTCGATTGCTGAGGCTTGCAGAGAAGAGGAGGATTTGGAAAGGAAATAGAATAAATAAATATATATATATATATAATATATATTTTTTTTTTTTTTTTTTTTTTTTTTTTTTTTTTTTTAAATTATTTATTATATATAATAATATATATATATATATATATATATATATATATATATATATATATATATATATATATATATTATATATTATATATATATATATATATATATATATATATATATATATATATATATATATATATATATATATATATATATATATATATATATATATATATATATATATATATATATATATATATATATATATGTTTGTGAAAGCCACAATATCTTCGGAGATGAAATTGAAACTGAATTTGAGAATTTGAAGAAATGTCACGTGATTGAAGGTCATCTTCGTCTTCATCGTTTGACTTTACCTGAAGGAGGTTCTCTCCCAAACCTAACACAGGTGCGCATTATATATATATATATATATATATATATATATATATATATATATATATATATATATATATATATATATATATATATATATATATATATACCACACCATTAAACTTGAGCCTGAAAGAGGAAGGACGGTTGTTCCTTCGAAAGACTAACTCTTTTTTAAAAATTTGAGCTTTAATTTTCCTTTGGGGCTTTAATTGTTTATATATATATATATATATATATATATATATATATATATATATATATATATATATATATATATATATATATATATATATATATATATATATATATTAATGATGTACTACTGATTAATTGGTTTTGAACATACCAATTAAATGATAGTAATTAGTGAATCAGTTATTGTTTTGTAGGCTTAATTAACTGCAAGTAATTTTTGGTAACCATTATTAAATGTAATAATTAATTTTATAAGAAAAAAAAAAACAATAGCTTAACTTTAAAAGATCATTTCTGCACTACTAAAATGGTAAATTAATCCAGAGGATAAAAAAGGTTAAAAATACTTTCATTGTTAATTGATTTTTTTTTGTTTTGTTACTGAAATAAGAAACAAATTGCAAAGGAAAAATGTGGTGAAAACAGTCTCTCTCTCTCTCTCTCTCTCTCTCTCTCTCTCTCTCTCTCTCTCTCTCTCTCTCTCTCTCTCTCTCTCTCTCTCTCTCTCTCTCTATCTCTCTCTCTCTATCTCTCTCTCTCTCTCTCTCTCTCTCTCTCTCTCTCTCTCTCTCTCTCTCTCTCTCTCTCTCTCTTATTTTTTCACGTGTTTTCACCGTAGTTATAAAAAAGAATCTGCATATGGCAGCATCGTGGGTTGGTATGTTCCCGAAACAAAAATTTATGTCGATCTAAATATCGGAGATAGGTATTCAAACATCCTATCACATAAATAAATATATAGTTAGATCGATATATATATATATATATATATATATATATATATATATATATATATATATATATATATATATATATATATATATATATATATATATATATATATATATATATATATATATATATATATATATATATATATATATATATATTATAATATAAGAGAATTGTAAATGATGTAAAGAGCATCCCATCTGTGTCGCTGGATTCAGACCATAGGCTGCTACTGGGTAAATTTAATTTGGAGAGTCCGGAGAGGCCAAGGAGAATTATAAGGGAAAGGATAGCGGTAGAAAAGTTAAAAGAAGAACAGGTGGTTAACACACTAAATGAGAAGATAAGAACTTGTAAACCAAATAACGAGGAGGTATTTGGAGGGGTGGAAGAGGAATGGAAAAACTTCAAGGATAACATAAAGAGATGTGCTAGAGAAACGTTAGGAGTTAAGAGGATGGGAGGTAGAAAGAAGAGAACTGCTTGGTGGACAGATGATGTAAGCCTGGCAGTAAAGGAGAAGACAGAGGCATTTAGGAAATGGATGAAAAGGAGAAGCCCTGAGACTAGATTGGAATATGTCGAGAAGAGAAACAGAGCAGAGGAGTTGAAAAGGATAGCTAAGGAACAATCATGGGAAAGAATAGGAGAACAACTTAGACAGGATATGAGAGGAACTAAGAAGCTAATTTACAACATCTCAAGGAAGTTTAAAAAGGGAGAAGCAGCAGCGTCTCATGCAGTAAAAGATAAAGATGGTATATTGCAAGTTGAGCCGGAGAGGGTTCAGAATAGATGGCGGGAATACTACTCGGAGTTGAACAATGGAAGGGTGGAGGTCTTGGTTGAACCAGTGCAACAGGTTGATTTGGCAGAGGATCGAGAGGAGGAAAGGTCAATTACTTTGGATGAGGTTAAAAATGCAATAAGTGGCATGAAAAATGGGAAGAGCCCGGGATGTGACGAATTACCAGCGGAAATTTTCAAAGCTGGGGAAGATGTGGTGTTGTGGATGTTTAGAATGATTGACGGTTTTTGGAAGGAGGAGAGAGTACCAAGAGAGTGGGGTAAAGCGATTATATGTCCAGTGTTTAAAAAGAACGACAAAAGTGATTGTAACAACTATAGAGGGGGGACGACCTTAACACACGAGGAAGAGATGGAGGGATGGAGTGTCGGACGCCATTCTGAAGAGAGGACGCACCATTGCAGAAGTGGAAGAGGAGGAAGTAAACCGGAACAGATGCGTGTGGAGGGGCTTCGTAAATGACAGGGCGTAGACCTAATCTTTGCGCTTGGTGAGAAAGGTGAGAAAGAAATATATATATATATATATATATATATATATATATATATATATATATATATATATATATATATATATATATATATATATATATATATATATATATATATATATATATATATATATATATATATATATATATATATATATATATATATATATATATATATATATATATATATATATATATATATATATATATATATATATGTATTATAGGATGAGCCATGATTAGCCATTCATAGTGGAAATACAAAATATTTTATGAGAAAACGTTTTATTCATGTAACGTTCCACATGTTTACCTTTTGTTTTGAGGTCTCTATTGTTTTCAATACAGACCTGAATACGTGTCCGTCACTGTTGATAATAGTGTATTAGAACAGTTGATGTTATGTTTGTATTCCTGTTTTCAGTATGTGGCTCAAGATAATTTATGTCTTTCCCTGATACAAAAGGGCCTTCAAGTACCCACAAAGAAAAAATATAAAGAGGGGTAAGATCTAGGGATCTAGGAGGCTACTACCCAGGACTACACCTACCAATCCAAGAATATAGAAACTGGTGATCCAGCAACTGACGCACGTGAATACCATAAGAGTGGGTCCTATTTTGCTGGAAATAAATTTTGAAGTGGCCGTCCTTGTTTAGCAGAAATAGGAAAATCGTTCTTACAATATATGAAGTTACTTTTTCTACATTAACATTACCTATGATTGAAAACAGTCCAATAATTCTGTCACACCGTGTTCCAGTCCAAACTGTCAATTTACCAGTACCATGCATCTTGGACGTATCCAGTGATGGTTAGTATTATTCCAATATTGTACATTTTACCTAATAACTTTTCCATTGACGTAATAATTTGCTTCAAAAGTAAGCACGTTTTTAGATGAAATGTTTGTATCCTCGTTCCACGTTCAATTTGCTGATTACATATTCACAGAATTCCATCCTCTTATCCGGGTCGTCTTCCTACAGATGATGCCTTATGCAATTTGTAAGGATTTCATCTGTTTGCTTTCAAAATACGCCTGATACTCGATCAGCTAACATTATTTTCAATAGACATTTGTCGTGTACTTTTTCGGGCATTCCTTGTAAGCACTGTGAGTTTCATACCTGTTGTGTGACTTCATCTTTGGCAGTAAATCTTCGACCACATCCCTGTTAATCTGCAACATTTTTAGTGTTTTGAAACTTAAATAAACTTTGTGATGTTCGTTCGATCTTTTCCGTTGCAACCTTGCGACTGTCTCCGAATTCAGCCTTCAGTATGATTTCTATTCGTTGCTCTTTCTTCAATATCAACTTTTACTTCAAATTAGCCCAGTAGCTAATTACAGAATAAAAATAAGGTGAGATAAACAAATTCTTGATCTTGGTGAATTCAATAAAATAGTGTTACGTTTAAAGATTTATTATACAAAGAAAATAGTATTTACAATAAATTATATTGACATTTGGTAAGCGTGACAAAGAGCGATCTTAAGGATTTGTTAAATTTAACTATATACAATATTACTTTTAAATAGATACAATAGATGTGTCATAAAGTTAATATAAACAAAACTCTCTGGGGTATATAATCTGAGAGAACAATATTTCATCTCAGTGAGGCTGGAATGTACGAATTTACATTCCCTTAAGATATAGGATAAGGCTCCCTCCTCGTCCAAGAGTCCCAACTCTTTTTGTATACCTCTCCTCTATAGCCGAAATGCTATATTATTATTCCTAATGTGGTCAGTCCAATTTAATTGCCGAATGATCCAAAATAATCATTTTAGGCTAACCCAGAGAGAAGAGAAACAAACTTTCTCTCCTTAGAAGATCAATGTATCTTCTGTTTTTTATTAACTCACTTCAGTTTCCTTTTATAGACGTAGTCTAAATCCTCTACCAATTAATAATAATAATAATAATAATAATAATAATAATAATAATAATAATAATAATAATAATAATAATAATAATAATAATAATAATAATAATAATAATAATAATAATAATAATAATAATAATAATAATGAATAATAATAATAATAATAATAATAATAATAATAATAATAATAATAATAATAATTAATAAATAAAAATATAATTGTGAAGCTTAAAAACTAAAATATTGTTATGAAAATATATATACATGTGTATTTTAAATTCTTAAACATTAATAAATTTATATGACTCCTAATTTTAAGTTTGCGAATGTGTTTAATCTATAAAATATTTATATATATATATATATATATATATATATATATATATATATATATATATATATATATATATATATATATATATATATATATATATATATATATATATATATATATATATATATATATATATATATATATATATATATATATATATATATATATATATATATATATATATATATATATATATATATATATAGGTGACTGACTACATTATACTAGAACGTGTGAATGGATTGGAGTCATTGTCAAAGTTATTTCCACGTCTCTCAGTGATCAGAGAACAGAATCTTTTCTTCGATAAATATGCCATCGTTCTTCATGCTAACTGCGATCTTCGAGAAATTGGTCCTTGGATCTTTTCCTCAATAATGCGTGGTGCTGTTTATGTTGAAAGTAACATTTTTATGTGCACAGATGAGGAAACTGATTGGAACAAGTTCGTCAGATCTCCTTATCGCAGATTCAATTTCTTCAAGGTAACAGTTTTTTCTTTCTTTCTCTATTATATATATATATATATATATATATATATATATATATATATATATATATATATATATATATATATATATATATATATATATATATATATATATATAACTCACATCTGTTGAACACTACCTCACTACCTCTCGTCCTAACCTTTTGCTTCTGTCTGAGGCCCAGCTGGACAGGAATTCTTTCTCTAGTAATCTAAATGTCTCTAACTACAACTTTTTTCACAATTTTCCTCTACCTGGTAGAGTCTGTGCCTATATTAACATTAACACTCCTGTGACACGTCTCGTAAATCTAGAATCGCCTAATTTCGATGTTTTATGGCTAAAAATCTGTCTTCCTACTACTATTATCTTCTGCTTCTGCTACTGTCCCTTAATGGAACAGATTTTCCAATTTATTTTCAATATCTTACTACTACTCACGAGACTATCACATCTTCTCATCCAAATGCTGAAGTCCTCTATTTAGGGGATTTCAACGTACACCACACTGAGTGGTGGGGTTCCTCTCATACTGATGTAGGTGGGAGGGAGGCCAAATCATTTAGCATTCTTAACGATATAAAGCAGTTGATTAGGGAACCCACACACATTCCAGATCGTCCTAACCAATTCTTGAATACACTTGATTTATGCTTCACCACTACTCCTTCTAGATATAAATACACCATTTTCCCTCCTATTGGTAACTGTGACCATAATCTTATAGCTCTTAGTTATAATTCTTTCTCTATAACAGCTCCACCATGCTCTAAACGTACTTTCTTTCATTTTAATCGGGCTAATTGGGGGGCAACGCTAACTTTGATAACTATCATTGGAGTGAATCTTGCTTTATCTCGGGGGACGCTTCTGTCTCTGCTGAAAAGGTAGGGGCCGTAATCCTTGACGGGATGGGCAGATTCATTCCATCTTCAACTAAATCTTTTTCTCCTCAAAATCCTTGGTTCGATGGCAATTGTTCTCTTGCCCTTCAGCAGAGAGACAATGCTTATCGTGATTGGAAAAACTCTCCTTCTCCTATCACTCTTGCTAATTTTCATTCAGCTCGGAATCGTTGCAGGGATGTTCTTCGACGGACTAAGCGTACTTTCATAAAAAGGAAGTGAGCTGACCTCCATGGCTCTCCTACTGATAAAAATTTCTGGCCTTTTATCAAAAATATATCTAACAACTTCTGTAAATCTGCCTTTCCTCCTCTTATTCGCTCTGATGGTTCTGTAGCTAATACTCATTCTGAAAAGGCTAATCTCTTCGGCCTCCTTTTTTCATCTAATTCCACCCTGCTCGATTCTGGCATCCCTCTTCCTACTCCTTCTCCTCTCAGGTGTCCCATGTCAGTACCTGTAACACCTCATGATCGGGTGCATGGGATCCTGAAATCTATGAACGTCAGGAAGGCCAGTGGCCCGGATGGCATTCCCCCTCAGTGTTCTGAGTGAGTGTGCTTCCGAGTTAGTGCCTGTTCTCGTTCAGCTCTACTCTCTATGCCTTCATACTAATACTTTTCCTCAATGCTGGAAGCGTGTATTTGTTCAGCCGATCCCGAAAAAAGGTAGTCGCTCTGACCCTTCTAACTATCAACCTATAGCTCTCACTTGTGTTCTGTCTAAAATTTTTGAAACTCTCCTTAACTCTCATTTCCTGGATCATTTGGAGTCTCATTCTCTCCTCTATGATCAACATTATGGCTTTCGACGCTCGAGGTCAACTGGTGACATACTCTCCTATCTTACTGATCTATGGTCTTCTGTCATTAGGGACTTCGGGTAGTCTTGTGTGGTTGCGCTTGACATATCCAAGGCTTTTGACACGGTATGGCATGCGTCGCTGCTCTCCAGACTCCCTTCCTTTGGGTTTCCTCCTTCTCTTTGCTTATTCTTGTCTAGTTTTCTCTCTGGTTGTTCCATTTCGGCACTTGTAGATGGAACGACCTCTTCCTCCTTTTCTGTCAACTGTGGTGTTCCTCAGGGTTCTGTTTAATCTCCAACTTTATTCTTACTTTTCATTAACGATCTTCTCAACTGCATTTCCAACTCTGTTCACTCTTATGCTGATGACTCAACTCTACATTCTTCTACTCATTTCAAATCTGCTCCCTCTTTTGCTTCTAGACTTGCTTCTCGTCTTCAACTTTCCGATTCTATTCTTGCCGATCTGGATGGAATTTCCCGGTGGGGACATAGCAACCTTGTGAAATTCATCTCTTTAAAAACTCAACTTCTTTACATCTCCCTCTCAAAAACACCTCCTAACTTTCCTATCCTCTTCGACGGCTCTCCCGTCTCACCTGTAAATAACATTAACATTCTTGGTCTAAACATAAACAACAAACTATCTTGGAAACCACATATCACAATTGTTGCTAAAGCGGCCTCTAAGAAGCTGGGAATCCTGTTCAGGTTGCGAGAATTTTTTTCTTCTGAGCAGTTACTCCAAATATATAAGGGTCTTATTCGTCCTTGTATGGAGTATTGTTCTCACATTTTGGGGGGGCTCCGGCTCCGCCTCTCTTTTGGATAGGGTTGAGTCAAAAGATATAAGATTAATAAACTGTCCCCTACTTTCAAACTCTCTTGACCCTCTCTCTCTGCGACGTGACGTTGGCTCGCCATCTCTTTTCTACAGGTACTACAATGGCAGGTGCTCGAGGGAATTGGCCTCTCGCATTCTTCCACTGTTGCGTCGTCCTCGTTGCACAAGGGGTGCCCTGCTTTCGCACCAATTTTGTTTGGACGTAGGAAATCCCAGGCCAGCCCGTTGTGATTCCTCCTTCTTTTTAGCCACCTCTATTCTGTGAATTCTCTACCATCTTTTATTTTTCCTCCTGTATTTAATCTTCCACTCTTCAAGGCTTCCGTCTGCGCCCACCTGAGGGCTATGCGTTAGGTGTGTGTGTTTGTATGAATTTTGTCCCTATGTGTGTGTCCCCTCCTTGAAAAGGGCTCTGCCCGTGAGTGGTAGCATTCTATATATATATATATATATATATATATATATATATATATATATATATATATATATATATATATATATATATATATATATATATATATATATATATATATATATATATATATATATATATATATATATATCATCTGGTGAGCATAGGTTGAGTACTGTCAAATTCCACCAGAGTTGGGGAATTAACGATATCAAGACCAGATAAATGAAAAGCAAATAAAATTGTAAGAATGTATGAGAAATTAATATGAAATCTTTAGAAGAAATAAGTGACCAATACGAAATACAAAGAGACATTTTTGGAGATGTCAGAAGAACTTGAAGGAGATGGAATCAGAAAGATTAATGAAATTTTCTATGGAGAATTGAGTTTTTGTCGTAAAAGATAAGAGATTTTGCACAGTTCCGGAGTGATATGTAGGTTGCAGGAGTTTTTAGAGTTTGAAGAAAATGGTAATTCCTGAAAAAAGTTTTCTTTGTTACGAATAAAAACATGAACACAGTTGGAGTTAAATTTAAGATTTATGAGTTTTAGGTGAAGAAAATGAAATGGGTTACGTAATTCCTTGACAAAGATGAGAGAGATAGAGAGATAGAGAGAGAGAGAGAGAGAGAGAGAGAGAGAGAGAGAGAGAGAGAGAGAGAGAGAGAGAGAGAGAGAGAGAGAGAGAGAGAGAGAGAGAGATCTTCTCAGATATGCCTGAGTATTCCAAGATAACCCCAGATTAAAGATTATCATTTCAAAAAATATACATACCTACGTGTCCAATATAAAATTGAACTACACACCAATTTAGAAGAATTGGACACCCTTTCTTTAACTTCTCACTATCTCGCTTTAGAAAACTTTAAAATCCGAGATTTCATTATCTATCAACCTTTTTGATGTTCTCCTTGAATCTGTAGACTGCTTATTTGTATTATTCTTGTTCTTTGTGTTGAAGCTTAATATACAAGTACATTTTTGGTTATTAATAATACATTTATATATATGCTTTTATCATTACATAATAATCTAGCCTTTTGTCCATTCATGGGATGTGAAAAGGAAGGATACTGCAAAGTACGAGAGAAAACATGCAAATCTTTTAAACTTTCTTGTCCTTTGAGTGGTAGTGGTGCTTTCACCAGAGAAGGTTGTGTTTAAAGTGGTCTCTTTATTTTACCTGTACAAATTGTTTATTTTTAAGTTATTTTATATTTTTAAGTTTTTATATTGTTGGGTGATTGATTTGTTTGTAATTATTAATAGTGGTATTCATTAATTTAATATTGAGGTGTGATTTCTTGAAGCTCAGTATTAGGTAAACAGCTAAAGGCTAGGGTGGGCCTAATCCTTAGGTTTTTTATCAAGAATTTATAATATTCAGCCTAAGTGTTCTTTTGTTTTGTTTTTTGTAAAGTTGGTTAATTTCTAGTGAAGATTATTTAATTTCTGGATTAATTCAGATATTTTAATTGGATTGTCTGACTGGCAGTAGGCCTACCCAGTTGTTCAGATTAGGCTTTCTGATAGCCCTAGGATATATTTTCAAAACCCTAGGCTAAACTAGGACTAAGGTTGTTTAATTTAGGATATTTGTGGTTAGATTGTTGCTTAGAGCTCTTGATTTAAAGTTAGGCCTTGTAACAATATAGTATAATTTCAATAGTTTTAAGTTAGGCCTTGTAACAATATAATAATTTCAATAGCTTTAAGTTAGGCCTTTGTAATAATTTAACTTGAATAGCATATAATAATTTGAGTATGTATGTGGATTGTGACATTTGTGGGACTGTGAGAAGAGAACATGTTGGTGAATGTACTGTTTGTATCCTGAAAGCTGAACATGTGTTGATAAGAAAGGAGATTGAAAGGATAAGTGAGGATTTGGATGAGATGAAAAAGAATGAAAGGTCTGAGTCTTTGCAGCTAGAAGTAGGTAGGCTTAGCAAATGGGTATCAGAGTTAAGAAGAGAGGGAAGTGTTAGGAAGAAGGTGGTTGGTAGTGATTCAGATGAGACTAGGAGCTCATGTAGGCAAGAAGTAGAGAGGGGGCAGGCTAATGGTAGGGGTAATGGGGGTAAGTAGACCTAGTGACTCGCCTAGGCAGGAATTCAAGAGGGGGAGGGCTATAGAGGCAGATAGGACTGCAGATAGATGGAGTGTTGTAGAGAATAGGAGTAATAAAATTAGGATCATGAGGGACACTAGACCTGTGACCTGCAGAAATAGGTTTAGCTGTCTTTCTGATGGGGAGGAATCTGAAGTGTCCAGTTGTGACGTCGGGTTTCCCAAGAGGAAGACTGAGGCGTTACTAATTGGAGACTCTCAGATACGATATTTAGACAGGACCTTTAGAAATACGGATAAAAGGAAACGAATGCGAGTATGTTATCCAGGTGCAAGAGTGAATGATATTGTGGACAGAATAGATAGAGAGATTGCAGATACGAATGTGAATGCAAGAGTGATTGTCCATGTTGGTACAAATGATATAGGTTATAGGTCAGAGGAACTGATAGCAAGCTATAGGAATTTGATTGAAAGACTGAAAGTAAGTGGTAGGAAATGCATAGTGTCAGGTATTTTACCTAGGTTGGGAGCAGGGCTAGAATGGAAAAGTAGGGCCTTTGGTGTAAATAAAAGGGTTAGGAATTTATGTTTAGCAGAGGATATTGGATTTTTAGATCACTGGGAAGAGTTTCAAGACAGGAATCTGTTTGCAAGAGATGGAGTGCATCTTAGTCGAGAGGGTGTGCAGCTTCTGAGTTGCAGGATGGAGAGATGTCTGCCGGGAAACTAGGTAAGAATAGGGGTGAAGGGCATAATATTGGCACTGTTAGGTGTGGAGATGGTGATTTTAATATTGACGATGGGATTGGTGGTGGTATGAATAAAAATAGAGGTGCCTTACAATATGGGCCTATTAATAAAAATGGAGATATTACTAGAAATCAAGATGTAAAGGATACATATAAGGACATGTTTAGTATGAAATGTTTTTACACAAATGCTCAGAGTCTTAGAAACAAAAAAGATGAGTTGATTAGTTACATTATAAAGGAGAATCTAGACATAATTTGCATTACTGAAGCATGGGTTAATGAGGCATTTTACGGAGACTCCCTACAGGAATATGAAATAGAAGGATACTCATTTTACCTATACCAACGTAGAGGAAGAAGTGGTGGAGGTGTAGCACTCTATGTTAAAAGGCAATATTGAATCAGTGTTAATAGCTGACATTAAAACAAATCAGGATGTGGAATCTGTGTGGGTAGATATTCTTATGTATAATAAATCATATAGGATAGGAGCATTTTATAGAGCTCCTGATCAGAGTCAAGTATTAGATGAAGAAATGGTGAAGGAAATCAAGGTAGCGTGTGAAAATAATGTAAAAGGAATAGTCATTATGGGTGATTTTAATTTTCCAGACATTGAGTGGAATTCTTTGAGTAGTATGGTTAATAGAAGTTCAGTATTTGTAAATTGTATTCTATACAACTTTTTGAGTCAGAGATGGTCCAAGAACCAACAAGGCATGCAGCATTGTTAGATTTAATATTAACAAATGATGAAATGATGGTAAATGATGTCGAAGTAGGGGAGACTTTAGGAGCTAGTGATCATTATATTATTAGATTTAACTGGAATGTGAGGTCTGGGCCCAAATTGCAAGTCAATAGGGAAAAGATATTAGATTTCAGAAACGGAGATTTTAGCAAATTCCGAGCAATGCTCAATGAAATTGACTGGGATAAGGAGTTTAATGGTCAAAATTGTTTCATCATGTGGGAATACTTCAAGCAAATATTGGCTAACATACAGTCTGTGTGTTTTGAAGATAAACCCATTAGGGTGGCAAATAGAAAACCTAATTGGTGGAGTAGAGAGATAAAAGAGAAAATCAGTGAAAAGCGTAGATGTTTTAAAATGTTCAAAGGTAGGAGAAGGGGGGAAGATTTGGAACATTATAAGAGAATTAGGAATGAACTTAACCAGTCAATAAGAAGAGCAAAGAGAATGGCAGAAATTAATTTGGCAAGAAACAGTAATAAAGACCTGAAAAAGTTTTTTAGCTTTTATAAATTTAAAAGCAAGGATAAGAAAATTGGCCCAATTAAAATTGATGGGAATTTAGTAAGTTCAGATAAGGAATTGGTTAATATTTTCAATGCTTATTTTGCATCAGTGTTTACTGAGGAAAGGTTGGATAGCAGTTTAGAGAGTAATAGTTCTAGTATGCATGTAATGAATAGGTGTACAACATTTCAAATTGAGTTAAATGAAATCGCATCCTTACTAGAACATATTGACCCAAATAAGGCAGCGGGTCCGGATGGTGTGTATGGTAGAATTCTAAAAGAGGGGAGTAGCAGTATTGCAAAGGCACTGTATTTGATTTTTAAGCGATCTATTGCTTTTGGAGAGGTACCTGAGGACTGGAAAGCAGCATATGTGGTGCCCATATTTAAAAAAGGTAGTAAAGAAGATTTAGGGAACTATAGGCCAGTTAGTTTAACATCTCTGGTTGTGAAAATTTTGGAAAAGTTACTGAAAAATCATATAGAGAAGCATTTAGATGATAACAAGATACTATATAACTCCCAGCATGGCTTTAGAAAGGGTAGATCATGTCAGACAAATCTACTAGAATTTATGGAATATATTACTGAATGTATAGACAGGGGTGATCCAGTTGATGTCATATATTTAGACTTTAGCAAGGCTTTTGATAAGGTACCCCATGTTAGGCTGATGCAAAAGTTGTCGCAGTATGGTATAGATGGAATGGTACACAATTGGATTAAAGAGTGGTTAAAGAACAGAAGGCAGTGTGTATTACTTAATGGTAATAAGTCATTATGGGAAACGGTGAAGAGTGGGGTACCACAAGGTTCTGTGCTGGGACCACTTTTGTTCCTTATATATATATAAATGATTTAGACAAAGGTCTTAAATGCAAGGTTTCTAAGTTTGCAGATGATACCAAAGTGGTTACCTCAGTAAGGAATAATGATGGATGCATAAAGCTTCAAGGTGATCTAGATAGACTTCTTGGTTGGGCAGAGAGGTGGCAAATGAACTTTAATAGTAAAAAATGTAAAGTTCTTCATGTAGGTTACTCAAATGAAGGATTTAATTATGAAATGAATGGGGAGTGGCTTGAGACTGTGGACCAAGAAAAGGATTTAGGTGTGATAATTAGCAGTAATCTGAAGGTGGGTGATCAATGTTTGGAAGCAAGGAATAAAGCTAATAAGATGTTAGGTATAATTAATTAACCGCAATGTAGTTTACAAGAGCAAAGAGGTTATAAGCAAACTATATAATAGCTATGTCAGGCCAGCATTAGAGTATTGTGCACAAGTTTGGGCTCCTCATTTAAGAAAAGACATAGATATGCTGGAGAGAGTACAACGTCGAGCAACAAGGATGATTTCTGGCTTTGAAAATAAGAGCTATGAAGAGAGGTTGAAGGAGTTAGGAATGTTCTCAGTTGAAAGGAGATTTCTCAGAGGGGATATGATACAAGTTTACAAAATATTTGCATCTGACAGTAATACAGAGATTGAAAAATACTTCATAGTGGACCATGGAAGAGTAACTAGAGGACATAATAAGAAAATTAAAAAGAAGCCATGCCATCTCGATCTAAGAAAATACTGTTTCAGTAATAGAGTTGTTAATTTTTGGAATGACTTGCCACAGGAGGTTGTTGACTGTGATTCTCTTGTCAAATTTAAAAAGGGGCTAGATAGATATATGGATGGTTTGGGTATTATATAGAATAATCTGACTAAGCCAAATTGGCGGGTATATATGAATTTTGGGATCAACCTATGACTAAGCCTAATGGCAGTTTTTGTAGTGGGTGATGGTTCATTGAGTATTGCATGTGTAATGGGGTTTAGTTTTTCTTTTATCTATGCATGACTATGCATGAATGAACTGATAACTGGGATGGGATAGACCTAGTCTTTCGTGCATGTATTAGTATTGTTATTATTTGTTTGGACTGGGACAGTCTCGATAGGCCCTTGTGGCCTCCAACTGTCTCTATTTTCCTATGTTCCTATGTTCCTATGTCCTAATAAGAAAAACTGCAGTAGTAAGTGCATTGGAGGCTGTTATAAACCATCTGATCCTTCAGCTTGTGTTGCCTGCAGGAATTTTCAACGCCTTAATAAATGTGTCAAAAAGTGTCATCCAAAGCATCTAAACGTAAGTTATATATATATATATATATATATATATATATATATATATATATATATATATATATATATATATATATATATATATATATATATATATATATATATATATATATATATATATATATATATGAGAGAAATTAATGAAAACATCTACCTTCTACACTTCAAACCTCACAAGACTGAAACCCCGCAAAACTGATGATAATGAAGTTTTGATATAATTGTATTGCTTGCCTTAAGCCTTTTAATAAAGCAACAAGACTACAAGCAATGTAAGTTCTTGTTTTTCAGACGTGATGAGTCTTGTTGCCAGTATAATAGTCGTGCTAAATATTCTGTTATGTTGAAACAGTTTTAAAAATGAAAGAAACTGTATAACTTAATACAATATATATATATATATATATATATATATATATATATATATATATATATATATATATATATATATATATATATATATATATATATATATATATATATATATATATACTCATTTAATGTCAACTCTAACTTTGCTTCTTCCTCTTTCCCCCCTTTAATATCTTCCGACGGCACTACAGCTGTTTTACCTTCTTCTAAAGCTGAACTCTTTGCTCAAATTTTTGCCTCTAATTCAACCTTAGACGATTCCGGAGCTATTCCTCCTCCTTCAACCCCCTCTAACTCAATTATGCCTAAAATTAGAATTTCTTCTAAAGATATTATTTCTGCTCTCTCTCTAAGCTTAATACTAAGAAGGCGTACGGTCCCGATGGTATTCCTCCTGTGGTTCTCAAAACTTGTGCTTCCGAGCTTGCACCCTGCCTCGGTAAACTATTTGTCTCTCTACTTCAATCTTCCATTCTTGCTGGAAACATGCGCTCATTCATCCTGTACCGAAGAAGGGGGACCCCTTTCAACCCTCCAAATATCGTCCTATTTCTTTGACCTCCGTTCTCTCTAAAGTTTTCGAATCTTTCCTTAACAGGAAGATTTGGAAACATCTCAATTCTTCTAATCTTATCTCAGATCGTCAGTATGGCTTTCGTAAGAAACGCTCTACGGGTGATCTTCTTTTCCTTCTCTCTGACTCTTAGTCCTCCGCTCTTCGGGGTTTCGGTGAATCTTTTGCTGTCTCGCTGGACATATCGAAAGCCTTCGATAGAGTCTGGCAAAAAGCTTTGATTTCTAAACTTCCCTCTTTCGGTATCTATCCTTCTCTCTGTGATCTTCTCTCTAATTTCCTTTCCGGTCTTTCTATAGCAGCTGTTGTAGACGGCCACCGTTCTTCCTTTAAATCTTTTAATATTGGTGATCCTGAGAGTTTTGCCCTATCCCCAACACTTTTTCAACTTTTCATTAATGACCTTCTCTCTATTACCTTATCTCCTATCCACTCCTATGCTGATGACTCCACCCTTCCTTATTCCTTCCAGTTTGAAAAACTTCCCACCCAAAAGCAGTTGATAGACTCAAGAAAGGTAGCCTTGGAGCAACTAACCTCTGATCTTTCTCGTATTTCAAATTGGTGCAGAGAAAACATGGTTGTTTTCAATGCCTCAAAAACTCAATTCCTTCATCTCTCTACTCGAACACAACTATATTCTTCGAAAACACACAACTCAAGCCTTCATCTCTTCTTAATATTCTTGGTGTTTCTTTTTCTCGTGATCTTTCTTCTCGTGAAGCTTCTAAGAGGTTGGGTGTTCTGAGGCGCCTTCAGAATTACTTCACGCCACCCCAGTTGCTTGCTCTGTATAGGGGTGTTGTTCGCCCCTGTATGGAGTATGCTTCGCACATCTGGGGTGGTTCCACACATACAGCTCTCCTAGAGAAGGTGGAGTCTAGGGCATTTCGTCTCATCAATTCTCTTGCTCTTACTAACTCTCTTCAATCTCTTTCTGCCCGTCGAATTGTTGCGTCACTCTCTTTACTATCGCTATTACAACAGACACTGCTCTTTTGAACTCTCTTGTCGCATACCTCCTCCATTGAGAAGAGCTCGTGCGATACTCCTTTCTACACAGTCTCATCCTTTCACTGTCCAGCTCTCCGACCCCAGACTTAACCGCTATGCTCAATCTTACATATACTCTACTGGTAAAGTCTAGAACACACTCCCTTTGTTTTCCCAACTTGCTTTGACTTGCACAACTTTCAAACGCCGTGTATCTTGATACGTCGGCCACCATCGACCATGATAGATCTTTCCTAACTCTGGTATAATTTGGTAGGCCTCTGGCCTTTGCCTACTGGAGGAGATATATATATATATTAGTGATGGATCGGATGTCATTTTTTCTAATTTGCCGAAGCGGATGTCGATGTCGAATTTTGGAGAAGTGCGGATGCGGATGCGGATGTTGAATTTTCGAAAGTGCGGATGCGGATGTGGATGTTGAATTTTCAAATGTGCGGATGAGGATGTTGAATTTTCCAAAAGTGCGGATGCGGATGTTAATTTTGATGAGCATATGAATGCGTATGTCATCACTAATATATATATATATATATATATATATATATATATATATATATATATATATATATATATATATATATATATATATATATATATATATATATATATATATATATATATATATATATATATATATATATATATATATATATATATATACCCTCTACCAGGAAGGGTTTTCACCATGTCAGTGGAACCAGCATCTTTCCCATCTGCTTGAATAAATTCTCCCAGAGCCCTCCAAAAGATCAAGTTCTTCGGCTCGCCAGTCCCCATGCCGGTCCATGAGTCCTATCCAGACTCTTCAGGTAGGGTTTTCACCCTTTCAGTAGGACCAGCATCGTTCTCAAACCAACCTCCAAACACTCTCTCCCAGGGGTCTTCAAAAGATTGCGCTTCTCCGAGCAATGGTTCCCAATGCTGGTTCTGGAGTAGTTGCAAGCCGTTGACAGAGAAATCACAAGGCCTTGCATAAAACTATAATATATATATATATATATATATATATATATATATATATATATATATATATATATATATATATATATATATATATATATATATATATATATATATTTCACTATCACCTTTCCCAATTTCGTGGGGTGGTGCACTCCACAATTCTCTTACAAACATATCCATTCTTACCTTTCAACCCCTTACACCATCGCCCTCCATCTCACTCTGTCTTCCGCAAGTCTTCTACCCTCTTCTAAACTCAAATTCCTTCCACCCAAAATCTCTCTCACTCCATTCCTTCATCTCCACTTTGGCCTTCCCTTCCCCCTACCCCCATCCACCTCGGATCTAAGTAACTTGCTCACCATTCTGTCCTCATTCATTCTACACATCTGTCTAAACTATTTTAACACACCCTCCTCCGCTCTATCAACTACACCTCTCTTCCATTTACACATCTCCCTTATTCTTTCATTTCAAATCCTCTCAATCGTTCTCAATTTACCTATCGCTCGCAAACCTTTAATCTCAAAGACATTCAAACTTTTCCTCGCCAGAACACTTATCATCCTTGTTTCACACCCATACATTACAGAAGGTAAACACATACATTCAAACATTCTTATCTTTTTTTCTTTCGAATTTTCCTTTCTTCCATACTTCTCTTAGGCCCCCCCAACACTTTCATTCCCTCGAGCACTCTATTCTTTATTTCTTTTTCCTTCCCACCCTTTCCTTCGACCAACATTCCTAGATATTTGAATTCATCGACCTCCTCAAGTTTCCATCTCCCCACTTCTACACCCCCCATTCTTCCCTCTACATCTCCTCATCCCCACCTCCAATACTGATAACTTTACTCTTCGTTGGAATGACTTTCAATCTCATGTTAGAATATTTCCCCTCAAGCTCTCTCACATGTATTCTCAACTTTTCCCCAGATTCTGCCACCAACAACGCATCATCTGGAAAAGGTAAAACATTCACATCCCATTCACCCTCCATATTTCTCAACCTAATACCCTTCCCTTCTCTCTCCATTTCTCTAACTACAAAATCCATTAATGGATTAAATAACATGGCGACATTACACACCTGTTTCAATGCCACTCCTATTCTAAACCAATCCAATAGTTCCCTCTTCACCCTCAATCCTGATGTACAATGTTGACTATATTAACTGCTGTTGGGAGGGGTGCCTTTCAAATTGAAAATATAATAAAAGGTAGAATCATCGGCATAGGAGAGAATAGGAAATGAAGAGAGAGATGGTTATTAATAAAAAGCAGAAAAAGTGTTGGAGAGAAGTAGTTTGGAAATCAAAGCTTTGCAACAGACTCAATCGAAAACTTTCGATATGTCCCGCGCGACTGCAATAGATTCACCGAAATGACGAAGAGCGAAGGAACAAGAGTCAGAGAAAAGGGAAAGAAGATCCCCAGTAGAGCGTTTCTTACGAAAGCCATACTGGTGATCAGAGGTAAGATTAGAAGAATTGAGATGTTTCCAAATCTTCCTGTTAAGGATAGATTAGAAAACTTTAGAAATATCGGATATTAAAGAAATGAGACGGTAGTTAGAGGGTTGAGAGGGGTCCCCCCTTTTCGGCACAGACTAAATGAGCGCACTTTTCTAGCAAGAAGGGAAGGTTGAAGTAGAAAGACATAGACGAAAAAGTTTACCAAGGCAGAGTGCAAGCTCGAAAGAAAAGTTTAGAGAACCACAGTAAGGATACCATCAGGACCGTAGGCTTTGCAAGTGTTAAGCTGTAAGACAGCAGTATAGAAGAAATATATATATATATATATATATATATATATATATATATATATATATATATATATATATATATATATATATATATATATATATATATATATATATATATATATATATATATATATAGTGATTGACCGCATGTCATTTTCTCATTTGCGGATGCGGATGCAGATGCGGATGTTGATTTTTTGTCAAGTGCGGATGTGGATGTTGAATTTTTGTCAAGTGCGGATGCGGATGTTGAATTTTACAAAGTGCGGATGCGGATGCCATCACTAATATATATTTAGGGATGGAGCGATACCAAAATTTTTACTGATACCGATACCAAGACTTCCAAATTCACCGATACCGATACCGATACTAAGACTTTCAAATTTACCGATACCGATACCTAAAAATATGCCGATACTTGCCGATACCGATACCGATACTTCACTCTATCCCTATATATATATATATATATATATATATATATATATATATATATATATATATATATATATATATATATATATATATATATATATATATATATATATATATATTATTTTTTAAAGTTTATGAACTATCGGTGTGTAACCTATGAGGATTGTCTCCGAAAGAACTATTCGGTTCTAGATCCGGAAGACTCGGCATTTTTTTATAACGAAATTTCCCAAGAAGATCTTAGCAGGAAAGGAAAAATGTTTCCCAGTTACAAAAATGACGTTAAATGCATCAAAGATTGAAGAAGAAAATTTTATTCAATTCCACGAAGAAAATCCCGATTCTCAAACTATGATTAGATGGTGTAAACCCAGAAGAGGTTTGATTTACATTTTTTATTTTAGAATTTGTGTTTCATAGTCTTATCTTTCAAAGTCTTTATATAATTTTAATCTTTTTCGTTTCATAAAAGGGTAAAAATGAATCACAATTTGTATAAATTTTTTTTTTTTATTTTTTTTTATACTTATAGAATATTTCTTTGCAGTCTGTGAAGCCACAATTACTACCAACAGTGATAATCTTGGTGGCAACCTGAAATACTGAAATCATGTTGATGGAAATTTGATTATTTTTATCCCAGGAGGAAGTAAGTATAGCTATGAAAGTGGTAAAAAAAAATTTTACAGAATAAATTATGGAAAATAAAAGTAGTCCTGAAGACTAGGTATGTCGACTTACATGGCAGGTTATTTGAATATGACTGAATGCATTGTATGGTAAAAAAACATGAGAAGTGGTGGTTATAGAGGAGCGTAACTTTTATGAGTATAGTATGTATAATATGGTAACTTATAAGAGTATTAAGTTGGATCATAAAAAATGCCCTATAAGTGCATATGATGTCACCAAACAAAACCTTGAGCAGTTGGTGCATCTCCCTACCCGTATCCCTGACCGTCTTGGTGATTAACACAACATACTTGATCTTTTCCTAACTTCTTATACTTCTCCTTACAATGTTAAACTCTTTCCTCCTCTGGGTTCATCCGATCTTCTTCTTATCTCTGTATCTTGTCCTGTCTCTTCAAGTCTTCCACAAGAATACCCCAAGTCTTCTGAGAAGAGACGTTTCTCGCATTTTGGCGTCACTAACTGGTTTGACTTGCGGTTGTACTTTTCTGATTTTCCATGCAATGATTGCTGTTTCCGGGGAAGGGATCCTTCTGAGAGTACAGAGCGCATAACCGAGGTAATTCTCTCTGGCATGGAGATGTACATTCCATTTTCTTTCCCTTCTACTAAACCTATTAACCTTGGTTTAACTCGGCTTGTTCAACCCCCCCAACAAATTTATGCCTAAAATTGTAATTTCTTTAAAGACGTCTTTTTCTGCCCTCTCTGATCTTAACATTAAGAAGGATTACGAAGCTGAGGGTATCCCTGTTGTATTTCTCAAAACTTGTGCTACCAAGCTTGCTCCCTGCCTTGGTAAACTATTTCGTCTATGTCTTTCTACTTTAACCTTCAATTCTTGCTGGAAACGTGCGCTCATTCAGCCTGTGTGGAAGAAGGGGAACCAATGATCCCATCTCAATCCTATAACTACCGTTCAATTTCTTTAACTCCTGTTCTTTCTAAAATTTTCGAATCTATCATTAACAGGAAGATTTGGAAACATCTCAATTCTTCTAATCTTATCTCTGATCGTCAGTATGGGTTTCTTAAGAAACGTTCAACTTGTGATCTTCTTTCCATTCTTTCTGACTCTTGGTCCTCCGCCCTTCGGCATTTCGACGAATCTTATGTTGTCGCGTGGACATATCGAAAGCTTTCAATATAGTGTCTGCCACAAAGTTTTGATTTCTAAACTTCCCCTTTCGAAATCTATCCTTCACTCTGTGGCTTTTATCTTATTTACTTTCTGTTCGTTTTATAAGAGCTGTTGTAGACGGCTATCGTTCTACCTTTAAATCCATTAATAGTGGTGTTCCTCAAGAATCTATCCTATCCCCAACATTTTTTCCACTTTTCTCTAATGACCTCTCTATTACTTCATCTCCTATCCACTCCTATGCCGATGATTCTACCCTTCAATACTCTTTTCAGTTTGAAAGGCACCCCTCCAAACTATATATATATATATATATATATATATATATATATATATATATATATATATATATATATATATATATATATATATATATATATATATATATATATATATATATATATATATATATATATATATATATATACGTTACAGGAAATGTTGCTAAGAAACTAGAGGAAAATTTGAAAGGAATAGAGACGGTTAGCGGATATGTAAAAGTAGCAGGAGCGGACGCCCTTTATTCTCTCTCATTTTTACCTAATTTGAAACGTATAGAAGGGAAAGAAGTCGTTAATGGAGGGTAAGTTTTGTCTTAAAATGTTTTTGGAAAAACTTTCAAATTTTTTTTTTTTTTTTTTTTTTTTTTTTCTTGGTTTACTATATATATATATATATATATATATATATATATATATATATATATATATATATATATATATATATATATATATATATATATATATATATATATATATATATATATATATATATATATAAAAGTTCACATCTCACGAGCATTGCCCTATTCGAGGAGAGGAACTTTCTAGGTAGTATATACCTAGGATTCCCAAGTGGGATCGAACCGGCGCCCTCAAGCACGTGAGTCAATCACCCTACCGTTTGAGCCACGGTAGACAAAATATATATATATATATATATATATATATATATATATATATATATATATATATATATATATATATATATATATATATATATATATATATATATATATCGGCAACATGTATTTGTCTATTTTTTTATACAAGCTGCTGCTAGATGCTTTTAGACTTTTGTTTGTTTACACAGTCACTATCCAGTTTGTTTATTATAAATGTTAATTTTTTATGCAATGTACTAAATTCGTTTCTCTATCTATCAGAAATGTATTTCAAACATATTTATCTCAGTATTTCTTAGTTTTATGTTTTTATATTGTTCACGCATCCACGTCTGTCAAGTCTGGTAGACGCATGTTAATATAATTAATTCACGATGCTCAAAAATTTTTCCTTAATCTCTCTCTCTCTCTCTCTCTCTCTCTCTCTCTCTCTCTCTCTCTCTCTATGTCTCTATCTCTCTATCTCTCTATCTCTCTATCTCTCTCCCAAGTAAATGGAGAATTACTACTTTCTAATTTTATTTCCTTCCATCGCAATTCTTCAGGGTTTCGCGCGAACTACCCAATATCATCATTTCACACGTAAATTATTTTCTTTCCTTTCATTTTTTAAAAAATTTTATTTACCTTTCGGTAGGTAAAGGATATATCAAGGTCAACCAGGTCAAATCAAAATCCGACACGTCTATAGGTGTTGTGTTTGAAAGTATGCAAGTTAAAGTAATTTGAAAAAATTAATAAGGGGAGTCTTTTCCAGATTATTCCAATGACGTATATATATATATATATAGTGTAAGATTGAACATAAGCTTAAAATTTGGGGTCTGATAGTTGGACAGGGGAAAGACGAGATTGTGTAGAAAGACGAGTATTACGAGCCCTCTTCAAAGGAGATGGTATACGACTGGATATTTCATGAAAGCAATGTCCATTGTAATAGCAATAGTAGGAGAGTGGTGCAACCGTTCGACGGTTATGAAGATAACGGAAAGAGTTAGCGAAAGAAGTAGAATTGACACGTCGAAAAACCTTAGTTCCGCCTTATCAAGGAGTGCTGTTGATAATGTGGAACCACCTCAGATATACGATGGATACTCCATACAAGAGTGAACAAAGAACTTACACAGAACAAGCAGCTAGGGGGGTTATAAAAAGTTCAAAGTCACCTCAGAACCCCCAACTTCTTAGTGGCTCGTTAATTTTTTTTATTTTTTCAGTTTACCACAGCTCACGAGTAGAGAAATTTTCTAGGAGGGATCAGAAATATAAAACAAAATAAAATCCACCCATTCCCAGCCTAACGCAAATATCTCAGGTGAGCACAGACGGGAACCTTGAAGAGATGATTAAATGCATTAGGAAAAACAGACGAAGGCAGAGAGTTCCACAGAACAGAAGTAACTAGAAAGGAGGAAGCACCACAACGAACATGCCTGAGGTTTAACATTTTCACACAAAATTCATCCAAAAGCATGGCACGCTTTGTGCTGGTGGTGGTGGAATGTGAGATCTCAATTTCCTCGACCATCTGCCGTTGTAGTATTTATAGAAAAGAGATAGTGCATCAACGTCACGTCGCAGAGTTAAGTGTGTTTGAAAGTAGCAGACAATTTATTAATCTTTTTACCTTAATAAAACCCTATCCAAAAAAAAAAAAAAAAAAAAAAAAAGTGGAACCGGAGCCCACCCAAATGTGAGAACAATATTCCATACAGGAGCGGATAAAACCCTCATATAATTGGAGCATCTTTTCGGAAGGAAAAAATTCCCGCAATCTGAACAGTATTCCCAGCTTCTTTGATGCCGTCTTAGCAACCACTGTGATATGAGGTTTCCAAGAAAGTTTACTGTTTATGCTTAGACCAAGGATGCTATTGTTATTTACAGGTGATACGGGAGGAGTTTTTGGGAGGCAGATGTGAAGAGGTTGAGGTTTTAAGGAGTTGAATTTTATTGGTTGAGGTGGCCCTGCCGGGGAATTCCGTCCAGGTCACCAAGAATAGAGATAGAAAGTTGAACAAGAGAGGCAACTTTAGATGCAAAAGAAGGAGCAGGTTTGAAAGGAGTAGAAGTTTAGAGAATTGAGTAATTGGCATAAGAATGAAAAGAGTTAGAAATGGAACTAAGATCGTTGATTAAAAGTAAAAATAAAGTTAGAGATAGAACAGAACCCTAAGGAACCCCACAATTGACAGAAAAGGATTAAAAGGTTGCTCCATTGACAAGTGCCGAAATGGAACGACCTGATAAAAAACTAGACGAGTAATAAAGAGAAGGATGTAATCAAAAGGGAGGGAGCTTGAAGAGCAGTCACGCATGCCATACCGGTTAAATGCCTTAGAAATTTCAAGCGCCACAACACAAGACTCTCCATAATCCCTGAGAGCAGAAGACCATAAATCAATTAGATAGAGATAGGAAAGTGTATCACCAGTAGACTTCGAACGTCGAAAGCCGTACTGATGATCTGAAAGAAGGAAGTAAGACTCTAGATGATCCAGGAAATGAGAGTTAAGGAGAGTTCCAGAGATTTTAGACAGGACACAAGTGAGAGCTATAGAACGATAGTTAGAGGAATCAGAGCGGCTACTCTTCTTCGAGATCGGCTGAACATACGCCGCTTCTAGCATTGAGAAAAAGTGTGTTACAGAATAGAGAGAAGAGTTGAACGAGGACAGGCGACTATGATTGTCATAGTTCTCAAGATCTCATGAACCTGATCATGTGTAATCACTGGTGATAAAATGGGACACCTGAGAGAAGTAGGAAGAGGGGAGTCGGAATCGTTAAGGGTTGATTTAGAGGAAAAAAAAGTAGGCCGAAGAGATTTGCCTTTTCAGAAGGAATAGCAACAGATTCATCAGGACGAATAAGAGGAAGAATAGCAGATTTACTGAAGTTATTAGGGATGTTTTTTACTAGAAGCTAGAAATTTTTATCAGTTGGGGAACCAAGAAGGTCAGCACACTTCCTTTTAGTTAAAAATACGCTTGGCCTGTCGAATACGAATAATATCCCTACAACGGCTCTGAGCTGAAGGAAAATTTGAAAGAGTGATAGGAGAATTAGAGCTGTTCCATTCACGGTAAGCACTGTCTCTTTCTTGAATGGCACGAGAGCAAGTACTATCGAACCATGAGTTTTGACTAGAAAAAGATTTAATTGAAAATGGAATGAGCCTACTCATTCTGTCGGCGATTACGACCCTACCTTTTCGGCAGACACAGAAACATCCTCCGAGTCAAAACAGGATTCATTCCAAAGGTAGTTAGCAAAGAAGCAGCGCAGCAGCCCCCAATTAACTCGATTAAAGTGCCAGAAAATACGTTTAGGGCATATTGGAGCTGCTGGAGAAAAAGTATCATATCTAAGAGCTAAAAGATTGTAGTCAGAGTTACCAATAAAAGAAAAATTATGTATTTATTTCTATAAAGAGTAATGGTGAAGCATGTAACAAGTGTATTGAAGAACTTGTTAGGACGATTTAGGGTGTGTGTGGGGTCCCCAATGAATTGCTCTGGATCGTTGAGAATGCTGAATGATATGGCCTCCTTCCCACCTGTATCAGCATTTGAGGTGCCCATCCACTCAGTGTGGTGTACGTTGAAATCCCTTAAATAGAGGATTAGAAGAAGTAAATAAGAGAGAGAATGGAATGCTGTCATTCAATGAAAATCTCAAAAAAAGGAAATTTCAAGAAAATTAAAAGCATTACTAGGTTTGAAGAGTGTATTCAAAGAAGATATTAAAGTTGTGTAGAAATTTATATCAAGTAAATAGATGAAGGAACTGTTTTTGAGGCATTGAAAACAGCCATGTTTCCTTTGCCCTAACTAGAGATACAAGAAAGATCAGAGGTTAATTGCCCCAGGACCCCCTCTTAGTATTGCTGTTATGTGGGTCTGTTTCAAATTGGAAGGAGTAATGAAAGATGAAATCGTCAGATAAGAGTGTATAGGTGATGAAGTAATAGAGAGGTCATTAATGAAAGATGGAAAAAAAAAGTTGGAGATTAGGCAGAGCGTAGAGGAACACCACTATTTATACGTTTAAGGGATGAACAGCGGCTTTCTACAACAGCTACTATAGAACGACTGGTAAAAATCAGAGATAAGGCTAGATACCGTAGGAGAGGTTTATAATAAAAACTCGGTTCCAAACTAAATCGAAATCCTTCGGCATGTCTAGCATCACGGCAACAAATTCACCATAATATTGAAAAGCAGAAGATCAAGAGTCAGAGAGGTGAACACATCACCAATTGAGCTTTCTTTAAATAAGTCATACTGGATATCTGAAATAAAGTTAAAGATTTAAGATATTTCAAAATCATCGTTTTAAGGATGGATTCGAAAAACTTTGGAAAGAGAAGAGAATTAAGTCAATATTGCGATTGTTAGAAGGTTTAGAAAAGTTCACCTTGTGGCAGTTACAAAAAAAATAACTACAAGATTACTAATTAGGGCTCTCTAAAAAGGACAGTGAAGGACTAAAAAAAAAGCAAAACACAATAATTTATTGTATAAAAAATAAAAAAATAAATGTCGAAATATAAATGAATAATAATCGGACCGATAATATAATAGATGCAATATAAACTATAAATGAACAAAAATAAAAATAATATTAATACATAAGATAACAAAGCATATGCAATAATTTATTGTGTATAAAAATAATAATAATAATAATAATATAAAATATAACAAAAAACAATGAAAATAATAAACAACAAAAAAAACGTTTTTTTTTTAATTTCACAATTACCGTATGGTAATTTTCCCCATACTAAAATAAAACTAATACAAGAGTATCCACTTCATATAATAGATAAACAATCGTAATATTTGGCCTTTTTTTCACAGGCCCTTCAACTTGTCTTTTTATGTTATTAATCCTTAAGGCTATGAGACTTTGTCAAGTTCACTTCTAAAATCTACGATTTGTTCCAATTTCTTCGCAAAGTTGAGAGCTTGTCAATTTTGCTTCAATTTTAATGATGGTTTTATTTACATCTCATAGTACAGCACAGCACTGCATCAAGATAAAAACTGGACCAAAGCGTAACTTCAGTCACACATAACATAACATAGAAGAAAGCGCTGCTTCAAGCAAAAAGAAAAAAAACAAGCAAAAGCAAAAGCTCAATTCCAGCCACAAAAAAAATAAGGCACAGAAAAAAAACTGAACGGAATCCCGTCCAGTTTTTCTTTCCCCTCCAACACAGTGTAGCTGAGCTGGAAAGAAAGAAAAACCCTCTTTCTTAACATCATACTAATAATAATAATAATAATAATAATAATAATAATAATAATAATAATAATAATAATAATAATAATAATAATAATAATAATAATAATAATAATAATACACTTCATTTTAATAATTTCAATAATAATAATGATAATAATAATAATAATAATAATAATAATAATAATAATAATAATAATAATAATACACTTCATTTTAATAATTTCAATAATAATAATAATAATAATAAAATAATAACCATCATCATAATCATATAACAAATAATAACAAGGATAATACTGATGTAATGAAAATTAATACCTGTTTAGCCAGCAATTACTACGTCTCCTCAATACTTCCTCAGTCTACTAGAACAAACAAAATCTCAATTATTAACCTAAAAAAAGAAAAAAAACATAATAAACCATTTACATACAAAACCACAATCACTCCCTTTCACACAGAGTGGGGAATGCCAGACGACTAAAACAAAAAAAGACAGAATAGAAGGTTATTAAAACTAGAGAAACAGGAGGTGAAAAGATAGATTCCCTGAAACCGCCTGGACACTCACCACTCATGCCTTTCATTCAACAATCATATAAAAATATATATATATAATGATAAAAAATATAAATAATATAAACATATATAAAAATTATAACAATAATAAGAAATATGATACAATATGATACAAACACAAAAAAAAGAGACCCTCTTCACCTACTGTACCCTCAAGTCTGCCTGCCTCACTGGAAAAGACTGATAGACATACTCACCTAAAAAAAACTAAACACCTCAACCTTCTTGGCTCAGGCTGAATAAGTGCACTCTTCCAGCAAGAGGAAAGATTGAAATTGGTAGGCAGATACCAAGCAGTTTACCATAACATGGTACAACCTCAGTTGTTCAAGTTTTGAAAACCACATAAGTGATATCGTCAAGAATGTACTACTACTTGAATTTTGAGTTCAAAAAGAGCAGAAATAACATCTGTAGAAGTAATAATTATGTTAGTCATGAGTTGTAGGGAAGTGGAGAAGGAGGAATGTCCCAGTAATCATCAAGAGTCGTGTTAGAGGCAAAAGCTTGATAAAAGAGTTCTGCTCCATCAGAAGGCAAGATAGTAGTTCTACTGTCAGGAAATGAATACAAGAAGCATATCTTTTTAAGGTTTAAAGTCAATGGGAAATTCTGAAGGCAATGTCACTGTGGAGAACCCCTGGTTTAATTATTTTCCTTGATAAGAAAGAGGATGGAACGTATGACTCAATCCTATAGAGAATCACCTCAGCTATGCGCTCTGCACACTATGATGGACCCCTCCATGGAAACAGTTATCTTTTTATGAAAAATCAAAGAAGTGATACCTCAAGTTCAAACAGTTAGTAGAACCAAAGTCTAATGCATAAGCCGTTGCTGCAAAAGACTTTAAGAGACGGAACAGGATACATATATATATAAGGAGGAGATTGAATGAATACAGAAGAGGAAAGAGCTTTGTAATGTAAAGTGAAGGATTAATAGTTAAGAAAATATCAAGTATGTTTGGTTGGCCTCCATGTGGGTCATTGATACGGGTTGGGAGTTGCACCAACTGCTGAGAATTTTTCTGAATAGGAAAATTGTTTTTTGAGAAGTAAAAGAGAGCAGTTTGTATTGATAAATTGAGTGAGGATTCTGAGAACGAAGAAGAACGTCCTCTCTTTTGAAGATTCATAGTCACTAAAATTTAGTCATAGATTTAAAGTTGAAATTTCCGAAGACTCCAAATTAGAAATTCGAATTTTCATATGGGCAACTTGCACCTATGACTGATAATTATAATTTAGGATAGAGACAGTAGGAGGGAATAGAATAGGATTTCCTAGCAGTATCAGAACAATCAAACACCTGAGTTTTGTCAAGAACAAGAGATTTAGTTAAGAAGAATAGAGGGGTTATGTTTAAGAAGTGGAAATCAGAATAGAAAACCTCGAATGTTGCAGAAATTAATGAAGAAAGAAAACTGTTTACCAGGGCAAGCCAGAAGAGTCTTGACAACACCGGCTTCATCATCAGAAGCCGACAGCTCAGATAATGGTAGAGAGGTAGGTGAAAGGCTATTATTAGAAACCTACCCAATTGGTTTCATCGTTAAAGAGTGTGTTTGTAATATTTCTGTGGTGTTTGAAATATGGGGTGTCTGTAAGACAAGTCCATAGACCTTTTTGTGTAGTAAGTTGTGATAATGTGTCCAGAAGGAACGAGCCATTGAACACTGAAGTGCAGCTGGATGTTTTGCATGCTGTTACAAATATAATCAATTGAGGATACTTTCATCGTTTTGGGTGGCACTTTGTCCTTTCCTTATAATTTGTACAATTAAATTTATTTCCTTATTTTTTTTGGTGTAGTAAATTATTTTTTGTATTATGGTAGTAATAGTTATATTTTTCTCTTCATATAATTTAATTACCATTTTCAAATACCGCTTGTTGATCGGAAAACTATGATGAAAATTTAGGTCTTTTGAGACTATCTAATAAAATCTACTCTAAAGACAGATTTTATGATAAAAGGACAAATTTGCAATTATACCCACTTCCGATAGGAAGGAAAATTATTGTTAATTCGTAACTTTTTATAGGGCAAAAAAGATTTTAGTTTTTAAATAAAAATTTATAATTTTCACTCATTAATATTCTATTATCTGAGCGATAAGTTCTCCGTGTTGTCTATATTCGGTTTCATTAATACATTCAAAAAAACACCTATAACAGAGCTAGTGCTTATTGAGACAACAATTTCTTCATAATCTACAAATATCATGCATAGAGAATTCTTATATTTATTTCATCTTTTAAAATACTTGGATAGGATTATTTGATTATATGTTAAAACTTCTAAATTCATTTTATAAAATGGAAGTAATCAACTTTCTCTCTGATTAGGTTATCAGTTTATTATTTTTTGTGAAGTTTTTCTTTAATTGCTACATGCTCCTTTTTATTATATATTTGACGAGTTGTTCGCTAAATGCTCGCTGTATTTTCTTTCAAATCTTTCTTTCAAATGTATTCTATTATACTTTTAAGCTTTCATTTTTTTATGCAATTTTTTTCATTCATTTATCAATATAAATTCATCTTAACACAAAGTATGACAAGTATATAACTAAACAAAGTAATAATAATAATAATAATAATAATAATAATAATAATAATAATAATAATAATAATAATAATAATAATAATAATAATAATAATAATAATAATAATAATAATAATAATAATCTCTACAATCTACAACCTCTCCCAGGAAGGGTTTTCACCCTGTCAGTGGAAACAGCATTTTTTCCCCATTTGCTTGTAGAAGTTCTCCCAGAGCCCTCTAAAAGATCATGTTTTTCGGATAGTTCGTCTCCATGCCGGTCCATAAGTCTTATCCAGACTCTCAGGTAGGGTTTTTACCCTTTCAGTAGGACCAACATCGATTTCAAACTAACCTCTAAACACTCTCTCCCAGGGGTCTTCAAAAGATTGTTCTTCTTCCGAGCTATGGTTTCCAATGCTGGTTCTGGAGTATAGTTACAAGCCGTTGACAGAGTAATCACAAGGCCGGATGGCTAGTCCTGTCGTCCTTGCATTTAGTTCTCTTCACATCCGATCCTGTCGTCGATTTTCCAACTCTTGTTTTTAAATTTTAAATTCTTAATTAATGATAAGGTTTAATTTTTCATTACAAAGCCGAAAGTCCATTATCTTGAAAGATTTGTTGCTCCTCTATAAATTTTGAAATATAATTTTATCGAAACTTATTTAATTTATTTTTTTTTTTAATGCAAAAATATTTTCTAAAATTCTAATTTTAAAATAAATTTTAGCTATTAGTTTTTCAAATTTTGTTCAGTACTATCTGAATGCATAAACCTTCTCTCTTCTTTTCTCTCCTCAATCTTCTTTCTGATTCTTCTCGCTTTTCTTTTCCCATCTACTCTTAGTCAAATCTGCTCTCGACGACGGCCGATTCATATATAATAATAATAATATAATAATAATAATAATAATAATAATAATAATAATAATAATAATAATAATAATAATAATAATAATAATAATAATAATAATAATAACACAAAAGTAGAAAACATAATGCTTATTATATATTTATTTCTTTTAAGAAGCAGATTCTCTTCTGATTTCAGATACTCGTTTTATTTGGCTGAAAATTCTAATTTGAAAAAGCTTTGGGATTGGAATTTCAGGTCAAAGGAACTCTTCATTAACGGTTCTGTTTATATTCATTTTAACAACAAACTTTGCGACTCGGAAATCGCAAAATTTCGGCAAGTGGCAAATATAAAAGATGGACAAATTAGCAACCATACAAATGGGATGAATGCTCCTTGTAAGTTATATATATATATATATATATATATATATATATATATATATATATATATATATATATATATATATATATATATATATATATATATATATATATATATATATATATATATATATATATATATATATATATATATATATATATATATATATATATATATATATATATATATATATATATATATATATATATATATATATATATATATATATATATATATATATATATATATATATATATATATATATATATATATATATATATATATATGAGAGATCGGATGTCATTTTTTCTCATCATTTGCGGATGCGGATATTGAATTTTCGAAAGTACGGATGTTAATTTTGATGCGGATGCCATCACTAATATATATATATATATATATATATATATATATATATATATATATATATATATATATATATATATATATATATATATATATATATATATATATATATATGAAAGACAAAGAAACGGAATGGTTTAGTGTATAAGATGATAGACTGGATTCTCGTGCGAAGGGGCGCTGGTTTAAATCCCAGAGTGAACACTTTTGTTTGTCTTTCATTTATTATAATTATTTTTTAGCTACTTTGCATCTGTTATATTGAGATTTGGGATGGGCAGGATTTGCGGTTGCTATCCTGTTTTCTGTCCTATCCGGTCGGATATCAGGTTAAAATAAGATTTTTTAATTATATGAACTAAAATTTTCAAATTATTAAAATATATATAACATTACCCATCTTTTTCTATTCTATTTTATATAACAATACCTCTGACTATATTAACTTGTTTTCACAACTACAAACTCGAAATAAAATATTTTTTTTTTTCGCAATATATATATATATATATATATATATATATATATATATATATATATATATATATATATATATATATATATATATATATATATATATATATATATATATATATATATATATATATATATATATATATATATATATGTTTTATATTCTTTATTTTTGCAGGTACTATATTCCATACACATTTAAGCGCTGTTCCAGGAAGTACCAACGGATCAATTCTTTTAAACTGGATGCATAATTTTTGCTCCGTGGATTACTAGTCGTTACCTTTACGGGTACCAAATATTTTACAGACCTGTAAATAAAAATATTTCCAAATATGAAGGAAGAGACGTCTGTAACGACAAATTGTTTAAAAAAATCATCGTAGAACTCAAAGAAGTTCATGAACCCATGTGTATGGAATTGGAACTCAAATTTTTGACTCCAAACACTCGATAAGCTATTTATGTGGAAAGTCTTGCAGTCGATAACATCAAATATCAAATTGAAAGTACTATTATCTATGCCACTACTTATAGTAATAGTAAGTCCTTATATATATATTATATATATATATATATATATATATATATATATATATATATATATATATATATATATATATATATATATATATATATATATATATATATATATATATATATATATATAGGTTGATTCAAAAATATGGTAAAAATTTTTGATAACTGATTAGACATGCAAAAATAAAAGTAAAAGTTCCTATAAACGTATGAGGTAATGTGCTTAGTTTTCCGCCTGGTTGTCTATATGTGTTTGTTACTAAATATTTTGTATCTACGAAACCAAGTAAGTTACAAACTCTAAATTTGGGATTGTTGACCAAAATAACCAACTACCGTATAAATGCACTGTCTGTTTGTGTTACGCATTATTTGTAACTCATTGACTGTGTGCGTCTCTCACGTGTTTATTTCGTTATTGAATATGGAACGTAATTATCACGTGTATTCATACTCTGAACTAGCTGACATGCACTTAATGTATTTCATGGGGTGCTGCATTAGTTCTGCAGCAAGACGCTTGTACCAAGAGATTTAATATCCCAACCGAATTTGTCCAAGCGCAAGGTTTTTGGCCACTATTCATCAACGCCTGTCTGAAACAGGTTATTTGCAGTCCAAAGAGCACACTAATGCAGGCAGACCCCGATCTACTAGGACTGTTGATTTAGAAGAATTAGTTTTTAATGAAATATCTGAGCATACAGAAAAGAGCTCGCGAAAATTGTAACTACAGTTTAATTCGAACCAATCTAGTATTTGGAGGTTACTGCACGAGCAACAGTTACACCCGTACCACGTCCAACAGGTGCATACTCTATTGCCACGTGACTATGCTCCTCGTGTTGTTATTTGTCAATGGTTTTTGGACAAATGTATTGACCCAAACTTTTTATCGAAGGTTTTATTTACCGACGAGGCTCACTTTACAAGAACAGCTATCGTTAACGTTCATAACGAACACATTTGGGCAGACGAAAATCCTCATGCCATCAAACAGAATCGTTCACAACATCAGTTTTCAGTAAACATTTGGGCAGGAATTTTAAATGATCATCTACTTATGTTCGAGCTTCCTCCCAGGCTTAATGGCATAATCTACTTAAACTTTTTGAAACATGAGCTCCGTACCTTGCTTGATGATGTACCTCTTCAGTTGCGCCACAACATGTGGTTTATGCATGATGGGGCTCCTGCACACTTTAGTGCTGCAGTTCGTGAACACCTGAATGACACCTTTCCCAATCAATGGATAGGTCGAGGTGGCCCAGTTCCGTGGCCAGCAAGGTCACCAGACCTAAATCCTTTGGATTATTACCTTTGGGGACATTTAAAGACCTTAGTATACTCTTCTCCAATCGACACCGTTGAAGACCTACGATTAAGGGTTATGAACGGAATTGAAACGATCAGAACAGACTTCTGGAATATTTGAACGGGTCCGACAATCGATGAGAAGACGCCTGGACTCGTGCATTGGGAACAACGGAGGTCATTTTCAACATCATCTTTAGTCTTTTGATATCATTTGTAGGTGCTTTAGATACAGTATGTTTATGTTGTACAAAATTAAACTTATCATTCAATAATAATATGTTTATTTACACCTGCTATTCCGAATGAGTTATTCATACCTCAAATACTTTTAACGTCCGCCATTTTTAAATTTAGAGTTTGTAACTTACTTGCTTTCATTGATACAAAATATTTAGTAACAAACACATACAGACAGCCAGACGGAAAACTAAGCACATTACGTCATACGTTTATAGGAACTTTTAACTTAAGTTTTTGCCTGTCTTATTAGTTACCAAAACTTTTTACCATAATTTTGAATCACCCTATAGTATATATATATATATATATATATATATATATATATATATATATATATATATATATATATATATATATATATATATATATATATATATATATATATATATATATATATATATCGCAGTGAGAGCTATTCCGGCTACCTTTATGTGGTCCTCTCAACAGCAGAGAGGGTTGTGATGGTGCCTCACAAAAGGGGGACCAGTATTTTTCTGTTCTCTCACACCCCCTTCAACTGCCTTACACTGTCTTTCTTCTTTCTTATTAGAGGTGACAACCCATCAGTCAGCTCCCTCCTGCTTCAACACGCCGTAGATATTCACCAAAGCCATGGCCCAAATTTTTGTCCCATATGCTCCAAGCAAATCAAAAACAATCAACCTTCAGCAAAATTCTCAATTACAAAAAGTGGATATCAAATATCTTATCCGATCGCACATCTCAAGTCTCTAACAGAAACCATCTCTCAAAAACTGTAAAACTAGGAAATGGTCTCCTACTTTGAACCACCGTATCTCCCCTTCTTTTCAATATGTTCACAGCAGATCCACCCACCTCGCAAACTCCAGAGATAAAACCAATAATATATTACGATGACATATCCATCACTATATAAAGCTCATCCATACCCACATCTACCTCACTCACCCAATCATATATCCAACAACTGGAATCATGGCTAAACTCCAACAGAATGACAGCCTCCCCTGAAAAATCCTCAATCACATTAAATACCGATGCAGGTCGTTCTGACAGGAGTGCTAGACGGGTGATCAGGAAGGTGATAAGCTGAGGTACATAAAACTTTTCATTGACGAGTGGTTATCCTCTCACTGGGGCAGGCGTCAACAGTAGGTGGTCCTATCTAGTTTCAGCATTGGCCACATCAACCTTACGCACAGCTACCACATGTCTCGAGATCGCACTCCCTCTTGTCAGTTTTGCCATCACCCCGCACTGTATTCGGCTCACGACATGTTGACTGATTTCGCGCAGATGCGCTCCCTTCATTTTCACTACTTTTCTGAACTTTGACTTACCTCACTCTTTGGTAAATCACACCACATCCTTGCCGACTTGTCGGTCTTCAACAGTGGCTTCGTGTTTGCCTTTCTTCGGACCTTACACATTTCCATGCAATCTAAGTGAACTTTGAGATATAGTTTTTTTCATTACAATTAGGACCCGCAGACAGCGTTGGGTTTTCGAATCTATTGTGGCCACTACCCTTGTGTTCTGTAGCGCGTTCTGTACACTCACCCAATATATATATATATATATATATATATATATATATATATATATATATATATATATATATATATATATATATATATATATATATATATATATATATATATAATCTACAACCTCTCCCAGGAAGGGTTTTCACTCTGTCAGTGGAACCAGCATCTTTCCCCATTCGCTTGTAGAAGTTCTCCCAGAGCTCTCTAAAAGATCATGTTTTTTCGTCTCGTTCGTCTCCATGCCGGTCCATGAGTCTTATCCAGACACTCAGGTAGGGTTTTTATCCTTTCAGTAGGACCAGCATCGATTTCAAACTAACCTCTAAACACTCTCTCCCAGGGGTCTTCAAAAGATTGTTCTTCTCCGAGCTATGGTTTCCAATGCTGGTTCTAGGAGTAGTTACAAGCCGTTGACAGAGTAATCACAAGGCCGGATGGCTAGTCCTGTCGTCCTTGCATTTAGTTCTCTTCACATCCGATCCTGTCGTCGATTTATATATATATATATATATATATATATATATATATATATATATATATATATATATATATATATATATATATATATATATATATATATATATATATATATATATATATATATATATATCCTCTGGCGATAAAAGACCAGAGGCCCAATAAATTTTCCCCCATAGCCGGGGAAATTACTCGCCAACAGTCATTAATATTAACATGACAAGAAAAGTTGGTAAGAGCAAAAGAGTTTAGAAGGCAAAAAGCCGTAGACTCCCTTTTCGAGAAAAGCTATAAATGTGGAAACACCCTTATACAGAGCAAGCAACTGGGGTGGTGTAAAGAAATGCTGAAGGCGTCTCAGAACACCCAACCTCTTAGAAGCTTGTTTAGAAAGAGAGGTAATGTGATCATTCCAAGAAAGATCACAAGTAAAGGATACGCCGGGAATATTATGAACAGATGAAGATTCCAGTTGTGTGTTTTCTAAGAAGACATCATAATTGTGTGGAAGATTGTGTCGAGTGGAGAGATGAAGAAATTGAGTGTTTGAGACATTGAAAACAACCATGTTTTCTCTGCCCCAATTTGAATTTCGTGAAGGATTAGAGGTTAGTTGCTCCACGGCTACCCTTCTCGAGTCTGTCAACTGCTGTTGGGAGGGACGACTTTCAAGCTGAAAGGAGTAATGAATGGTGGAGTTATCAGCATAGGAATGGATAGGAGATGAGGCAATAGAGATAAAGTCATTAATGAAGAGCAGGAAAAGTTTTGGGGATAGAACAGAACCCTGAGGAACACCACTATTAATAGATTTAAAGGATTCGATAGAACCCAGAAAGAAAATTAGAGAGATCACAGAGAGAAGGATAGATGCCGAAATATATATATATATATATATATATATATATATATATATATATATATATATATATATATATATATATATATATATATATATATATATATATATATATATATATATATATATATATATATAGATATTGAGAAACCTAGTGATGGAAAATTAAAGTTAATAAATAATGGCATATCATTATCATTCGAAGCTCCAAATATTCCGAGCTACGTCAACTCTGGAGAATTATTTTATGAGATTCGTCTTACTCTGGATAGTCCTCCACTTGAACATTTAATTAATAATCTTAATAACACAGGTATAGTTATTTTTTTGTTACAGTAACGTTGTGCATATATATATATATATATATATATATATATATATATATATATATATATATATATATATATATATATATATATATATATATATATATATATATATATATATATATATATATATATATATATATATATATATATATATATATATATATATTATTATTATTATTATTATTATTATTATTATTATTATTATTATTATTATTATTATTATTATTATTATTATTATTATTATTATTATTATTATTATTATTATTATTATTATTATTATTATTATTATTACTATTATTATTATTATTATTATTATTATGTTATTATTATTGTATTATTATTTATTATTCAAGAGTTTTGTGCACGGGTCTATTATGCGGTTTCTTTCATTCTGAGTTTTTTTTCATTATTTTTTTAAATATATTTATTGCATTTTTGTATTATAGTTGGCGTTTTCTTTTTATGTAAATAGTTTAATATAATTGTTCAACTTTGCAGAAAGTAAAGCTCGATCTTCCGTGAGCCACCCTGTCACCCCACATAAACACATGACCCTTCCCCTACTTCTACCTAGACAGATCCCAGAAAATTCATTGAAATCCTCGACAAAGGGATCACTCACACCACCTATTGTGGGAATCTTTCCACTTCTTTAGACTGCGAGGTTATTTATTACCTTTTACCACGCTATAGTACGAGGTATAATTATTCCCCTATCGATTATGCCATGATTCTTTCTCCTTTTTTCTAGATAGCCTATCTTTAATGTCCACCTGCTACGAGAGTCGCTTGGTATGTTTTCATTCCATGTCTTTAATCATAGTATTTCCTTTCAATGTCTATGGATTGTTCATACCATACCTTTTCTGAATAGAATTTCCCTCTCTATCCACTCAGTATCATCTAAATCATTAACAAAGTGTAATAGGATCAGACTAAGTGTGACTGTAAAGACAGTCTAAGACAATGAATAACCTTCAGCAACCATAATGAGGAATGACTTAATTCTCTTATATCGTGGAACTCAGAGCTCAGTACTATCTTCTTTGCAGTCTTTGGGAGATGTTTCTATCTTTTCCGTCCAGATTATATTATAAATATTTTTAATGCTCGATTATTGCGATTTATGCTAAGGATGAAACAACTTGGAAAGTCTTGTTCCATTTATGGTGTAAGCTTCTCTGACCAATGTTTGCATGATTCCTTCCTCCAATGATACTACTTATATTCCTAATCAGCTACTCCCCTTAAATTTTGTTACTTCATTCCACCCATGAAAGTTGGGATTGGGTTCACTAGTTAGCTACATAGTTCGTAAAAATACTGCTGAAGTACAAGCGACATTAAAGAACGTTATATAGGTGATTTTTACCTCCCCTGTAATATTCTTTTTATTCGAATTGTGACGGAAATCACAGCTCCTATTTCACATGTTCGGTCAATCAGCTTAACCAACACGGTGTCAGGAGTAAACTGAAATGGTTGGGGTATCTGTTTTCACGAATATACGCTGGCGTTCTTTCAGCTTGTGGTCGTCTGCACTCTACTTCGCAGATTTGAATTTGTGTCATTAAACCTTCCTGCTTAATATTTCCATTTTTAGTGAGGTCTATTATTTACAGCCTAGGTAACAACCACTAACCTATTACCTTCTTTTTGGTTATAAAATAATTATTTTTATTCCTATATCAATGTCCCTATTTTCATTCTGTAGTAGGAAATTTCTCTTTTTCTCCATGTTTAGGTCCTCACTGCATAACCATTGTACGTTCCAGTTATTAATTACAAGCCGCACCCTTACATTTCTCAGCTGGGTTCCTTCCTCACTGTTTCATAATGTATTCTTGCACTGGTTGTCGTAAGAATCATGTTTTAAAGTAAATCTTCAATTGTTGGTGGTCTTATTATTGAAAGGGTATTATTATTATTATTATTATTATTATTTATTATCATTATCATTATCATTATCATTATCATTATCATTATCATTATCATTATTACTATTATTAGGTGGATTGGTATTATTGCAGATGAAGAGGTATAGAAATCATGTGGTAATGCAAATGTCGCAGGAGAATGCTGTCAGTAATAGGTTACGAGAGGGTGCAGTCCATATTGTCGTGTTAAAGGACACGGTTTATCTGTATGAGTTTTTGATAGGTATGTACAATGTATGATGGGTGTTCTTGATTTGGACTACAATCTAGAAGGCTGGGATATTTGCATTACCACCTGATTTCTATACCTCTTCATCTGCAATAATACCAATCCACCTCTCTTCTAGTTTCTATGTTCACCAGGAGAAACTCTTTCTCAAAAATATGTGCCTTTGTTTCCTCTCTGGCCAATCTTTTCATTCCACTGTGGCCTCTCCAGTCCATTAAAATAATGTCTATTAAAACAACTATAACTGCAGTTGACTCACAAAGAACAAAGAGGGGTAATTTAAGAGAAAACAAATTTTTGTCACTACTAGAGTGGACCCAATCGATGCACAGCGTCATTTTTTTGTGAGATTTGACACAAAACGGAAACGCTGCATACCATGGTTGGCAAAGAACCTCTCCCATCCAACCCATAAAAAATCCTTTTGTGAATAATTGTTAAAAATATTTTTCATATATATATATTTATGTATATATATATATATATATATATATATATATATATATATATATATATATATATATATATATATATATATATATATATATATATATATATATATATATATATATATATATATGTAAAAAGTGGTTCAGCAGGTAAAGTGAAAGAAAGGGCCCAAGAAACCCAAGGATCTTCCTCGGAAGATCCTACTGACAGGACGAAAGTCCTACCTGGGTATGTAGAAAATATATATATATATATATATATATATATATATATATATATATATATATATATATATATATATATATATATATATATATATATATATATATATATATATATATATATATATATATATATATATATATATATCTAAGTTTGGCCCACCAGAAAAGTTTTCTGCTATTCTATATAAAAAGAAAAGCTCTTACCGATGTTTCTTCTAATCTTCGTTTTAATTATTTCCTTGACTTGGTTTTGAAATAGCACAAAAGTTAGTTTATGTATTTAAAAGTTATAAATATTTACAATTTTTAATGTTAACCTCGTCGACAGGTGTTATTTCAATTGTATCGTAAGTCGATCTCTCTCAAGTAGGTATAAATATCATAGGATCGTGGGTATGCATTTCAGGGAAATATAAATATAGTAAGATCGGCATCTTTGAGTTGAGTTATTTCACCAAATATGTGGTGCAGGAGGTCACTACTCTTTGTAGCGAGAAAGGGGGATAGATCTGGAGGGTGGGTGTTTTCAATGTCCCCTTGGGGAATGCCGACTGGAAGGCGTGTGGTAGTCACCACTTTTCTTTAAGCCTGTGGACCGTCTGTAGCCTCAGATGGAAGTCTACTTCGAAGGAGTAACCACAGTTGAGGGCAAATGGTCTACCAAACTGAGTATCCTTTTGTGAGTAGAGGCTTTGGAACTACTTCTGCTACTAAGACGTCTTCTGCTGCTGTAGGAGCGGCTTCTTCTTGACTCTGCTTTGGACGTCTTCTTCTGGACAGTGCGACTTCTTCTTCGCTTCTTGCATAAAGGGAATGAAACAATATGTGCTAATGACCTTTTGAAATTATTTCTAAATGTAAAGGATCAATTAACAAATTATTTGTTTTTCACTTTTCTTCTTCTTCTTTTTAACAAAAATGGCTTATAACAAAGTTTTGTAAAATCATATTGAAATAATATGCAAAATTTTATTTATTTAAAGTGTAAAACATTGTTTTACAATATATTTAAATTTTACATACTAAAATACATTAAAATCGAAATTTTTTACAAACATTTTTTTGTTGCAAATATAATATAATATAACATAAAAGAAATATGCTTTTCATTTTATAATTGTTTTTAAAATGGTTTTACCTTCGAGTTTCCCGGGAAAATTATTTTTAGGCGCGAAAACGAAATGAAAAATGCGCTTAGAAGTACACTAAGAATCTGATATAGCGATATATAAAATTTATAATATATTTTAAATGTTTTTCTTTTAAAATTAATAGTTTATATCTTTATACATAAATAATAATTATTTTTATAACAAAAAGAAACTATTTTTATTTATTACTTGGTTTTAACTGTTTTTTTTTCTTTTTTAAATAAACATTATACAAAACACAAATTATCGCTTGAAATAACAATCTTTTTATAGAAATCATTTTATATTTTGGATTACTATTCAAAAAGACACTATATATATATATATATATATATATATATATATATATATATATATATATATATATATATATATATATATATATATATATATATATATATATATATATATATATATATATATATATATATATATATATATATATATATATATATATATATATATATATATAATATATATATATATATATATATATATATATATATATATATATATATATATATATATATATATATATATATATATATATATATATATATATATATATAAAAAATGTAAAAAATGAATGCAACATAAAAATTATTTTTTAATTGTTTATTAATCACATTAATAAAAAAAATAGAACTTTCAACGTTTCTGCCAAAACTAAAGCCATTATCAAGAAACTGAAACAAAAATAAATAAATAAAAGAAAAGAACAATGAACACAAATTCGAAAAAATTCTTATAAATTAAACGATGAGAAAAATGTATCATTATTTTAAACAAGCTCACAAACTACATCACTGAGTGGTACAAAAGGTTAAACTGTAAGGTGAGCAGATAAACTAGTTAAGTAGAAATTTCAACGTTGTTAAAAAGGATAGTTACTTGCTTCGTTGGTTTGAAAAAGAATGTGTAAGAAATGAAGAAACACAAAAGTGTATGCCTGCACATCCATATTGGGTACAGACATAAAGAGTAACATCCACATGTAGTCTAATAAACACACACACACACACACACACGTATACACGCACGCACGCACAAACATACACACACATTATATATATATATATATATATATATATATATATATATATATATATATATATATATATATATATATATATATATATATATATATATATATATATATATATATATATATATATATATATATATATGCACAGACATACACACACATATACATACTATGTCCTATACAACATACCTACTCACAACTCAGCCACACATGGACAGACAACTCATATACCAATGTTAGAATCTGTATGCTATTGGTGAAGGAGACAAAAGGCAAAATGAGACAAAGGTAAGAGGAGTTTGCAATGAGTTCCCAAGAATAAGATTAAAAATGAGGATTGGGCTATGTAAAAGAGAGCAGGATATTTAATTATTATTATTAAGCTCAGGTTTAAGGTTGGAAATGTATAAGGATTCTAGCAAATGAATGGAAGAAATATCTGGATTGATGTCTAAGGTTGAAAAATGTTTTGGAAGCTGGAAAAATTGGCACAAAGTCTGAGAGTGGGAGCGAATGTTGGAGAAAGCAGAAGTAGAAAGGGGGAGTGAGGTGCGGGGTGAAAGACATTGGTGTTTATATATTCGAGTCCTAAGAAGACAAACAGTGGCACTTTTATAGCCCTTTTGGCATAAGGGACATGTGAATTTATAAACCAGTAAGGTTTTAAGAGGAAACGTAAGTTATGGTTTATAAAGAAATAGACGAAATTTTAAAAGACGAACGAAAAGAGAAGGGTACGTCAAGGTTAGGAAAATATTGAGAGAGACTTAAAAAGTTTGGAAGTCATTGAGATAGTGGAATTGTTTAAGGTATGGAACTGAGAAATAAATAATTTTCTTTGAGACAGTAGAAACAGGAATCAAAGGGTAATAGATTTTGGAGAGGAATTGAAAAATATGTTGAAAAACAAGATTGAAAGAAAAGTTATGCCAATTAAATAAATTCTTTAGGAAGGTAAATTCTGAATGTATTAATGCCTATTAATTTTTACACGTTTTTTACTCTTTTTCAATTCTTAATTCATTTCTTAACGAAGCTCAAACAAAATAAATGGTAGGAATAAATTCTTTCAGTTGAGACAGAACTCTGTACAAAGCTCAGTAAATTAGAGCAAAAATTTACAAAACCTGTTGAATTGTTGGCTTTTGATGTCCGAGTCTTCATGATAGATCACTACTTTGCTGGTTTCTCTATGTTTACTTAGGATTTGATCATTAAACGTGATTTCCAGAAACATCTTTTATCCTGAATGCAGTAAAACCTACTAAATCAGGATAAAAATTGAAATCCACTTTTCTGCCAACTTTTCCTGTGCGTGTATTAACCTTCTTTCTGATTTTATTATTGCAAAACTTGTACTTTACTTTGATAGTGCTTTAACATTTGAAATTTCATCCCATTCATTCCTTAATTTTCTTGCTGAAAATTAGAGTATTGCTGTATGTAATAAAAAATTGCTCTTAGTTTATCAAACTTTAAATTATAGTACAACTTGCATATAAACCAAAAAAATTATATGCTATTACAATTAAACATTTTCCTTGGTTATTTTGGGGTCTTAGATGAAAAACCTGAAAAAACCCGGGCCAGTGGGCTTCTTCTACAAGTTTTTTTTTTTTTTTTTTTTTTTTTTTTTTTTTTTTTTTTTTTTTTTTTGCCAACCCTGCCTGTAGAACATTGGAAATCCTATCACAGCGTTTTGAGACGATTCACATTGATATTGTCTTTTCCGACTGTATCTCCTCTTGGCAATCCCTCTACCGTTTAGCGCTACCTCTTGACCTACCTTGATCGTAATACGAAATGGATGGAAGCTTTTTACATGTCCGGCATTTCTGCAAAGTCACTTTTGTATGCTTTCCTCCAGTGGATCTCTAGATTTGGGGTTCCACTTTACATTATAACAGACAGGGGTACCCAGTTCGAGAGCGAGTTCTTCGCAAAATTCTCTCATATGATTGGTTTTCACCGCCTTCGAACCTCTGCCTATCATCCTAAGTCAAACGGCCTTATGGAGCGTTTCCATAGGACCTTAAAATCCGCTTTGACCGCCAGGAAGAATAATTGATTGCTTTCGCTGCCTATGGTTCTTCTCAGTCAGCGTTGTATCCCCAATGATTCTGGGTATTTACCGTTTCAGGCTGTTACTGGCAAAACTCCTTTGTGTCCTGCTGACCTCTTTGCTGCTTCTGCTCAGAAAATTTAATATTTCGGCATCTTCATGAGGAGATTTATTTCTCACGTGAAAGAACTTGGAGTTTCGCTTGCTTCCGCCTTTGCATCAGTCCAAGGACACTTCGTATATACCGGAAGCTTTAAAAGCATGTACTCATGCTTTTGAGGCACCTTCTACAGGTCCCTTCTTAGTTCTCGAGCGTTTCGATTGGTGTTTTTAACTTCAGCTTCCAAATGGAAGGGCGGATATGGTCTATATTCTACGTTTAAAACCCGTTTTTGTATCTATATCCACTTCGTCCGCATCGTCTGTTCATGCCACATCCGCTTCTTCATTTGCAGAGTCTGACCCTTCTATTTCCGTCTTTGCATCCACTCCGCCATCTGCAAGCTCTGCACCTTCCGCATCGACATCTTCATCCGTAGAATCTGTATCCTCTGATCCTGACACCCCTCCTGTGGATTCTGAATCAACAACTCTAGTGTCTTCCCCTCAGTTAGCTCCTTCGTCTTCGGCCGATCCTGTATTTCAGGGAAGAAGTCCCCGTTTAAAAAATATTTGTTTTGCTCCAAATTTTGTATTTAATATTTTTAGATGCTCTGCACTAGCGCGGGGGATAATGATATAAGGTGATTATTGTTTTTTTCGCCATTCCATTCGAATTTGTTCCTCTTTTGCTTTTCTACTTTGTGAAGATTTATAATGAGTACGCTGTTCCACTTTTATGAATTATAGTTGTGTATTTCTTCCACTCATTTAAAAAGCCGATTAATATCTTGCCCTCTTTAAAAAAAAAAAAAAATTTACAAGTGTTGAATCTTTAATTTATCTTAAGATTATGTGGTAAGAGTTAGTGTCACTTTTTTGCTGTTGTTTCTGGTTTGGCGACATTCCTTTATTCCCAGCTAGGAGGACTGTAAATTCTTTGTCCCACATTATTAATTACTAAAATTCAGTTAGTCTATTTTAACTGTTTGAAGCGAAGGCAAGATAATTATTTATTCTTTATAGTACCCAAACCCATATTTAAATAAGGCCACTTGAAGAAGCAGACGACTGCCTTTGCAGTTCCATATCAAAAGACACGTATTTTATTAAAGAACAAAGAAAAGAATCAATTGATATAGACAACGATCAGTCCTTCTTTACAATAGAAGTAAAAATAAGTTTTTAAAATCAAGAGAAAAACGTTCGTCGTCTCAAACTTCTGAAGTTCATCATTTGCGGAAGGTATTATCTAATAAATATTTAAATAAGGCTTGTGAAACAATGGTCAAATTCATCGGATTGTGTGAAATCAAAGGTCCTTCCTCTTCTCCTTTAAGGTTCAAATTCAAAAATGCTATTTTGACCTCACCTTGGAATGTGAATGGTAAAGAAGTACCTATTTTTAATATATATATATATATATATATATATATATATATATATATATATATATATATATATATATATATATATATATATATATATATATATATATATATATATATATATATATATATATATATATATATATATATATATATACATATAATAACAGGTCTAGCGTAGACAGGTCTACGTTTAAGGCTAATATAAAAAAAATAACCTCTGAACTTTATAATTTTCTAATATCTAATCTTTTTGGTAGGTTTAAAAACATATTTTTATTTCATATTTTAATAATAAAGAACAAAAAAAAAAACATATAGTTATATATTTTACACAAAATTTTCTTCTAAGGCAATGTTTATAACACGTATATTTTTTCAGATGTCTCCATAGTTAATCGGGCAGACAACCTTAAGGGAACGTTCGATCCTTTAAAAAAAAAAATATAAAAAAAAAAAAAAAAAAAAAAAAAAAAAAAAAAAAATATATAATATATAATATATATATATATATATATATATATATATATATATATATATATATATATATATATATATATATATATATATATATATATATATATATATATATATATATATATATATATATATATATATATATATATATATATATATATATATATATATATATATATATATATATATATATATATATATATATATATATATATATATATATATATATATATATATATATATATATATATATATATATATATATATATATATATATATATATATATATATATGCAAAATTATGGCTTCTATTAATTGATGAATGCTTTGCTCTTTTACTGTAATCTAGCTTAGGGTATGCAGTCCTAAAGCTTACTTTGTTGTTCGTATATAAAAATTTAGTATTTCTCTTACCTTGTCAGTAGATTTTTTTATCTTAATATTTATTTAGTGGCGTAGTGAAATATTTTTGTGCTTTTGTACTATTTTATTTTATATAATATTTTTATTTTCACAGTCATTTACAAATTTTCAAGGTACAATTTACAAGCGTGATCGGTTTTATAACCGGCTTCGTTCAACATAGTTCTAGAATGCTCTAACATCGATATCTGTGGGCATTGGGCATGCATGATATCGATATACTCGATATCGTCCCTTTTTTTCGATATTATTTTAATTAAGTTATATTTACAAAAAGCATTATTATCAATACAACTTTACTCCAAGATGGTGACACCCAGAGAATGAATTTCCAAGTAATCAGGTTACTTGGAGATTCATACCTGAACACCCTACCTTCTTACCTAGAAGTTAGAATAGTGAATTGAAGAAATAGTAGAAATTAAAGCATTAGAGGAAACTTATTCTAACAAATAGTATACCTTAAAAATTGTAAAAAAAAATTTTTTTTTTTTTTTTGTAAAGTATTAAAAATTACAAAAATATATTTATATAGCACCTTCAATTTATTTATCACATTGTTCCTTGTTCAACACTCTCATTACTTAAACTAAAATATGGTTTAAATTTAATAATATTTTCGCATTGAACTTTATTATTCTTTTTTATGTATACATTATTACCGGAAAATTTTACAATGGGATAGGGACCATGGTATACTGCTTCTAGTTTGTTCCTGCCATATTGTTGGTTTTTTACAAGAACAAATTTCGCATCTTGTAAGTTCTTTGGGACATATATTTTTGGATTTTTGGCAGAAAATTCTGGAGATAGAGGGAGTCCCAAAAATAATTTCAATTTCTCTGCGTATGTTTTTATTGAAAATGGGAATGAGGACTAAACTTGCTCTATTAAGTCTCCAGGTCTGGAGGGATTTTGACCCATCATTAAGATAGCAGAGGTTATTCCTTCTGAGTTTAATGGTGGCAGTTCTTAAACACAACAGCACTAGGAGAAGTAGATCCAACCAATAATTCTCAACATCTTCCAACTCGTCTGACAGCATGGCTCGAAGAGACCTCAATAGTGTTCTATGAGAGTTTTCAATGAGTCCATTACTCTGAGGGGTATAGGCAGAAGTAAAGTTATGTCGGGATCCTAGCTCCTCACAAACACTTGTAAATATATTGATATCGTCCCTTTTTTTCGATATTATTTTAATTAAATTATATTTACAAAAAGCAATTATTACCAATACAATATATATATATATATATATATTATATATATATATATATATATATATATATATATATATATATATATATATATATATATATATATATATATATATATATATATATATATATATATATATATATATATATATATATATATTGACTGGGTTTTCTTTTGTTTTTCTTTTCTTTACAGATGATGTATACAAAGAAGGCTGAAAGAATAAAAAATACAAACATTTATGTACCTTTGCCGGATACTGTGGTAATAATATATATATATATATATATATATATATATATATATATATATATATATATATATATATATATATATATATATATATATATATTATATATATATATATATATATATATATACTAGTTTACTAGTATAGTTAATGATTAACTATACTAGTTTTACTAGTTTAGTTAATCATTATTATTAAAAGTGATAGTGTATTTTTTTCTGTGCTTGCGTTTTTTTTAGTATTTATTTAGTTTTAGGTTTTAATTTGTGTTTTAACTTGTGTGTGTGTTTTTTTTTTAGTTTAGTTAATATTATTATTTAAAGTGTTAGTGTCTTTTTTCTGTGTTTGCGTTTTTAGTAATTTCTGTGTTTGCGTTATTTTAGTATTTAATTAATTTTGGTTTTAGCCTGTTTTTCAATTTGTGTTTT